>JABSTL010000642.1:0-11980 GCA_013759095.1 Fusarium sp. NRRL 29148
TTTTTTTTTTTTTTTTTTTTTTTTTTAAAACACTTCGATACCCTTCAGGTGGATTGTGATGACTACTCCTACCACTACGACGCGGTGATCAGCTAGTCACTACGAAAATCGCTCGACATGAGCAACCCCAACTCGAAATGTTCCCTTTTACCATGCTCTTTCTTGATCATCATGTTGAGACGACGATTTGGCATGAGCCTTGCTCTTCATTATAGACTTACAGGTCGGCTGCCCCGGCCCTACATCATTTCCCCCTCACGCCTAACGCCTCCAAAGGGGTAGAGCCCCCACGTCCCTTTTACTTATTCGTTCTGCTCCATCCTGGCGACCTGGCCAACCTTTTTTTAATGCTCTCTTGACCTTTCTTTTCTCTTGTCATTGTTTATTGTATCTTGTCGTGGAGGAATTGAGTTGTCCATGTGTAAGTGGAGAGACGGCGAGGCAAGGGACAACGGGGAGAAGGTGAAAAGCTTGGCTATCTACCTAGACAGGCGTTTCGGGACGGGACAGCAGACAATGAGAGCAGGTTCTGGATGATAGGATACATGTCAACTTGTATATAAGAGGACTATTTTCGGTGTGTTTGGTCCATGACTTGTATGCCTTTTTATCACTTCTGAGGAAAGCGATGGGAAGCGGTGGTGTTGAGATTTTTCAAAACGTTAGAAACCAAAGAAATCCAATTAAAGAAAGAAATGGATACTCGTGAATGCTCTGTGTCTTGCCTGTATCATACAAATGTTCGTATTGATATCTCCAAACATTGACTAGCCAATCTGTCAGTATGCCCCGTCTTACAGTAGCTTCGCTTCTCTCGATTAAACCTGACAATCATCTGCTGTATGATCTTGCGTGCATATTTAGGCCATGTCACTACCCGTGATGCTCGTGATCCCCCTTTGGCGTGCAGCTTGCCAGGTTTGGTGTGTTGAGAGGTTACATCGTTGTCTAGATAAGGCTGATATGCCGAGTCTATTGGGTGCGGATTGCTCGGACGAGATGGTCTGCATGTTCATCACGGCCATTTTTACGTGATCTCTCTAATGCAACGATCCTTGACTGAACTATACCTGGTGACGTACAACTTTATCGCTAATAGACTTTTCATGTGTAAACGAGCGCCTTTTGACGGAGCTTCTAAGACATTTGCAGCGGGCTTCCCGCATGTGGCGATTGACTTGTCGAAAGAGCAATTTCCCCTTGCATTAAACCCTGACGGTCGGCTACGCTACGGCGACGGCGCCAACGGTGCGGCGCTCGGGGACAGGGGGCCAGGGACAGGGGTTGATTAGACTCGATTCTCAGTCTTGGGACTTAGGAGCATTGTCTTGTCTCTTCTTGGATTCAGGCTTATCAAGACAGGCCAGGTCGATTATCAAGATGAGTCCAGACTCATCATGTGCAAACCTTGCATCTCGCATGATATATCATATTCCCTGTCGAGGCCCTTTCGCTGCTTCTTGACCTTGAGTGGGCAGACTACGGAGATTTTCGCTCTCTTTTGTTCCTCTCGTCTCCTTTTACTAACTTGATAAATACTAGCAACCCATTGCGTTCATTCGGAGAGTTCAGGGGCCGTTGAGAAGATTTTGACCCGTGGCGTCACAAACTATCGAAAAAGTTATTAATGGTAAGAGAAAGAAAAGTGGGAGAAAAAGATAACACCGTTATATTGGACTCTTGGAGTTAAGAAACAGCCAAGCGCCCGAGACAGTTGCATCTAAGAGTTCTAGCCAAAGAAGCGAAGCTTGGCTCCTCCGGCTTCTCCTCTATGAGCCTGGGGGCCAGTGAGCTAAAATAAGAGGAGGGGAAATCAGACCAGTCTAGGTTTCGATGGATGATTTGCTTCCACGATGCTAGCTCAGTGAGTCTGCAGGTACCGTAGTTAGATCAGGTAACGACGCGGTTATAACGGTGGACCAAAAGTTTGATGGCGTAAGCCTTTGACGGTTGATTCAGTTGAAGATGGAGATGCCGAGCTGAAGAGAAGAGAACCATCAGATCAGGCTGTTTAGTGAGTATCAGCTTGTCTAATACTAGTCTGGTCCTATCCTGCTAGAGTCGCATTGCCCTGCTCCTCTTGGGCATGGCATGTAAGCTCTTGCACGCGGATGGTGGAGGTGAGGGGCCCTCTTCAGGGGTTGAGAGCAGTTTATGGACGAGGATTTAGAGACTATCGACCCAATATAGCACCAAAATGCGGCGCTTAAGTTGAATATGTATGTAAATGCATTATTTGCTGACGTGAAGGTTGTGACTGTGACTGTGACTTTACTTTATGAGGGGAGAGTAAGGTACCTAGTATTTGTAGGTCCAAAGGATCTAGAGTGGCGTGGCGCGGCAACAACGAGCCGATTTGACGTTTGCTCTTTCCTTTCCTCTGATATCTTGATGTATTCCTAATCCATTCCTTCCTTCCTTGCCTTGTCCATTCATTATCTTACCTTGGATTCTCTCGATTACTCCCTACTCACGCTCGTTTCATACCGTCGTTCGTCTCTACAGTTAATCATCACCAACTACTAATCACTGAATAACCTCACTTCTCGAGGTTCACCTCATGGATCATGTCTTGAGGCTTCTCGCCTAACTTAGCCTCTCTCATTCTCTAATAGGTCTTTAGTCACTGCAGTGACAAAATATGGCTGTACCATGGAATTCCATGGGTATGCCACCATCTGACGCCGATCACGACAAGATCGTTGTTGGTCCCTACGACGACTCTAGATACACGGCATCCTCCTCCGGCCTTAGTTATATCCGACATCCTTCCTCACAGCCTACCAACTCTACAGCTCGTCTAATTCCTCAACCTCTTCTCTCGCCGCCCATCGCAAGGGTATCACCTGGCCCAAGAAGCCCTTCAAGTCCGCTCAGTCCAGCCAGTTTCCAATCTCTCAACAGTCCCTCGAGTCCTGGCTTTCCTCTCAGTCCATTCTACCCGCCGAGTCCAGGTCCATTACAGAGGGGGCAATTCCCTAATTCTCCAACCAGCGATGGCTTCAGCTCGCCGCGCATGTCTGGCGCAACAGCCGCCACAGACCCTCGAATATCAATGAAGGCATCAAATATGATGGAAACAGTTCTCGAGACGCCTTACTTTGATACGCCGCCTCATACACCTGGATCGTGGGGCGATGCAAGCCGTGGAACCGATAATCTAGATGCTACAGAGCTCCCCCTCAACAACGGCTGGAGACCTTGGTGGTTGCGCCGAAGAGTAACCAGCATATTCATTGGCGCATCCATAATGTTGGCTGTAATTGGCGAGGTAGTAATGTGGTGGCTTTCCAATAAAGAAGTTGACAGCAGCCTCAAGGGTCTGTGGACTTTTGGACCCGTTGTTGGTGAGTGATCGTCAGGGTCCTTACTCTGTGTGGTTGGGATCTTCGTCCGTCCAAGTGCTCACATATACCAAGTTGTTTCTATTATGGCCATTCTATGGGCAAGAGTCGAAACTCAAGCATTGCTTTATATGCCATGGATTGTTCTTGATCGCCGACCAACGACTGTTGACGAAACTCGCCGCAAGCAAGCTCACCGGACTATTCTACTCGACTATCCCAGCCTTGGGAGCTTTCAAGCATTAACTAAAGCATTTCGAAACCGCCACCATCTTGTCGTTGCCTCCATTATTATCAAGCTTCTCCTGCGTGCTCAGATCGTTCTTTCTACTGCCGTCTTTCACGCCGAGATCTATGTCGATAGCACTACCAGACTCCGAGCCAGGCTTGGTGTCTTACATGCTATGGTTGGCGTATTCCTCATCATCTCTGGCGTACTTCTTCCCATGTTGTATCATGCACCATCGCCTCGAGGTATTGCGCCTCGAGACCCTACTTCTCCCGCCGGGACTGCGGCGCTTCTAACAAGTAGCCAGCAATTTCTCTCGCGACTATCCGGAACTGGACATGCAGATATGAATGCTGTTGCTGGTAGGTTGGCAGGCTCATGGTATACGACAGAACTCACACAACCCGGACGTCGACCTGAGGAAATGTTTCAGCTGAGACAACATGGTGGAGGAAGTGGTGCCTTAGGTATGAACCCTTCCAAACGACCTGAGGAGGCCACGGGGACATACCAGCCATGGACACAAGTCACCCGAACCAAGCTCATAAGTATTGCTACATCTGTTGCGTTGATTGTTGGAATCTGTGTTATTTATAACTTGAAAGGCAATGAGAATGGCCTGGAAGTCGATGATAGCATATTCATTGTTTGGACCTGTCTACCAACCATAATTTTTGCCGCTCTCGCCATCTTCTGGACCCGGATTGATATCGACAACCGACGCCTGGCCCCGTTCTTGAAACTCACCAACTCGAAATGCCGATTTCAGGAGTCTTTGGGACTGACGTACATGAACGAGTTTGGCTTGCATACAGCTGGAAAGGCCATGAAGAACCAAGACTGGGCTGTTTTCCTGGCCAAGTGCACCTCGATGCTTGGTTGGTTGATGCCAATCTTTACTGCGGGACTGTTTGCTGTTTCTCAAATGGCACAAAGGGCCAACCTTGAGCTTCGACCAGAGTCGCAGTTTATATCAACAACTAAATCGCTGAGCACCGCCATCGATAGTGATACAATCGAAAATGTGCTCCTAAGAGAAACTCCAAAGTACCCGAGATGGACATGGGAGGATGTCGCTCTCCCAGAGGTTTCGCTTGTCGGTCACCCAAGCGAGTGGCCACTTCCAAACACAGAACTTGTGGCCACGGTCCCGAGCCTAAGGGGAAAGCTCACCTGCGAGACGATATCTCTTTATGGAGGTGAGGGTGTGGATTGGCAATGTGTAGCATTGGGAGGATCCACGAAGCAACCCATCTGCGGATCTGATCAATCTCGAACTGCACTTGTTGCGTCTTCATGCTCACAACTCTCTTCCAAATACTCCCTCAAGTATATTTGGGGTAGCTGTTCAGATGACGGTATGATTTCTGTCATGATGTGCAATCAATCGGTTGTCGACGTTGATGTCTTGACAACATTCCGCACTGAGGACCTATCCATCAACACGAATGCTATTCCCATTGTGAATGCATCGAGTGAGACGCCTTCGGATGTGACGGCGGATATCACGAGTGTTTATGAAGCACTCGATAACATTGGTGCCGATAACAAAACTATGAACGGACTCGATGCATTCTTTCGTACTTTGGTGCTTTCGAGGTTGCAGACAACTTTGGAGCGTATTGCGATGCCCGAGAGACAGAATTCAGTTGCCCAAGCGATCCGCCAACTACATGGAATTCTTGCTGCGCAGGCAATCAATAGTGACTTGATCCGGCGGCCCTTGTCATCCAAGCTCCGTGCTCGTGATGGTTCTTCAACCGATATTCCAGCCTCGGTTGACTATGTTCTGCCGCGTCTGATGCAAGGAAGCGTGCAAAGCTTTGTCCTCATCGGGTTACTAGGCTTTACGCTCGCATTCGGACTGCTTTCGCTACGGACGGCATCTCGTGGGACTCTGAGCAAGAGCCCTGGTAGTATTGCCGCTCAAGCAAGTCTTCTTGCAGACTCAACATTGTGGTGGCGCTTACCAGACGGAGCAGAATGGATGGAAGATGACGATTTAGCGCGATGCCTTCGTCGAAGGACGTTCCATCTCGGATGGAGTAAGGGGGCCGCGGGAGCCCGAAGCTATGGTATCGGGATTGTGCAGGACGAAGGAAAAGCAGCGAGACCACCGATGGTCTCGCAAACAAGTGCTGATAAGAGCGGGGAAATGGTTCCTGGGCGATACATTAGTATGGCGCCTGGGGTATACTCTTACGGGGATGTTGAGACATATGAAAAGTCGTGAAAGTGATACCCTCGGCATGGATCTTGAATTATATTATACATAGTAGTGGATTTGGGAATGCATGGCGTTGAAAGGAAGCGATTGTTTGGGAATTATGGACTTGTTGGTATATCTATTATGGTACAACTGTACATGAACTTGTTATGTTGTGAATATACGAGGTCTTGCAAGGCTCGGAAACATCTTGGCAAGTAGTGATAGAGTATTCGTGCATGTGTTGAAAAATAAGCCTATTTGAGTAACCAGAAACTGGGGAATTGTGGAGACTCTGCCCTGCCCAGCTTCTCAGCCATCCATTGGATTTAATTATCAAAGCAAGTTTGAAGCGTCTTGAAATTGATGAGTCTTTAAAAATTTCAGCCAAAGCACTCGTTTACATGGTAACTCCTAGACGATGCTACTCTCAGTTTAAAAAGAATTTGTCTCCTGAGACTCGTGTCTGTTTTCATCTTTCCCCCATCTATTTATCTATCTATCCATCTTCACATCGCAGTTTAATACGTAACTCAACATATCATGGCGTTTACATTACACTCACATTCTGGAGAGTTCTGCCCTGGCCATGCCAAAGACCAACTCGAAGATATCGTCAAACATGCTATTTCTGTTGGCTACAAGACCATTGGCTTCACTGAGCACATGCCTCGCTATGATCTACGTGATCTCTACCCCGAAGAGGTTCGTGTCATCATCTAGCTCATCAGTCATACACTGTCTAACCTTCCACAGCTCGATAACCCTCAAGCTGCTCTAGAAGCTCTTCCTCCTCGTCATGAAGCATATCTCGTGGAAGCTCAGCGTCTTCAGCGCAAGTACGCCTCACATATTCACATCCTCATTGGCTTCGAGGCTGAGTTCATCCGTCCAAACTGCGCAGCACACGTTCGCAAACTCGCTGAGCATCCCATCGTTGATTACTTCATCGGCTCAGTGCACTATGTCCACAGCACTCCCATTGACTACAACAAGGAGATGTTTGCCACAGCTCGTGAAGCAAGCAGTCGCAAGACCGAAGAGTCGCTCTATGAGGATTACTACGATCTTCAGTACGACATGCTCAAGGAGCTGCGCCCACGCGTCGTAGGACACTTTGATCTCGTGCGGTTGATGAGCGAGGATCCAGCCCGGGATATTCGGCAGTGGACGGGCGTTTGGGAGCGCATTCTGCGAAATCTGGCTCTTGCGAGGGAACAGGATGGATGGCTTGAGGTTAACAGCGCGGGATTGAGAAAGGGACTTGCTGAACCTTATCCTGGTAGGATAATTGCCGAGGCAAGTTGACACCATCTATCTCATCATGTGGGACATACCCGAGTAAATGCTAATTATTTATAGGAATGGATTAAATTGGGAGGAAAGTTCACTTTCTGCGATGACAGTCATGGTATTGCACAGGTTGCCACCAACTATGCCCGAACAGTCACTTATCTCGAGAGTCTGGGCGTCAAGGAAGTTTGGTGTCTCCAGAGAACGCCTAACTCTGGCGTGGATGGAACGAAGAGAGCTACTGTTGAGGAAGTCAGTGTTCCTTTGAGTGTGTTCCGTGAGAATTTCCCATAAAAGATACATATGGTCGGGCTATTGGTCTAGAATAGAAAGCCATAAAGTCATAGATTAAACAGGACTAGAACTATAGAGTAAAACGAGAACGGTAACGGTCTGATCCAGAAGGAAGAGGATAGGGTATCGCGAAGAAGAAGACGGCATCCAAACATGAGAAGGATGTGTTGTAAAGCTCTGATAGAAAAAGAAACACCATGGCAACAAAACTCGGGTATCATCTCCCACTTATATCCTACTCTCCAAAGCAGTGAGTGATATGAAAGATCTGACAACTATTCGCCATGCATCAGAAGAACAGATTTCTAAGAGAAATAGAACGCTTTTAATGCTGAGGCGTCTCGGGGATCTCCTCAATCGGATTCGGCGGGGTTGGCTCTGGCTTA
The DNA here is from genome assembly GCA_013759095.1 of Fusarium sp. NRRL 29148. Taxonomy (NCBI): domain Eukaryota; kingdom Fungi; phylum Ascomycota; class Sordariomycetes; order Hypocreales; family Nectriaceae; genus Fusarium; species Fusarium sp. NRRL 29148. Next base: position 7,753 of record JABSTL010000642.1, read on the forward strand.
ACACCCTGCTCCACGTGCTTGAGCTCACTTGGTCCCTGTCCCGGACGAGGTGCAAATGGGATACCGCCGGAAGTGTATTGGAAAAGATTGCTCTTGGCCGGGCTAGGTGTCGCAGCGGGCGTTTGCTCAGATGAAGTTGGCCCGTTGGGTGGAAGCCACTTCAGAGGCTCGCTCTGAGCAACGGGCTGAGGCGCAGGGCCTTCGGGTTGATAAGGAACAAAGATATCATCTGCATCCGTGCTAGGGTGTACGGAAACAGAGGGGATGGCAGGAGAACTCAGGGGAGGAGAAATCAGCTGAGTGACTTGCGCAGTGGATTCAAAAGCGTATTGCTCTTGTGAAGGAGACATGATTCTGCTCGAAGAGGCAGTGGTAGGTGGTGAAGGGATGCGGGCATTGCCCGGTGTAGGTTGAGTAGGAGAGATATCTTGCGCCTCGACGGGAGCACTGACGGAGGTTTGATCATGGTTAGTGGCTAATGATGGGTGCTCAGTACTGGAAGATGCTGTGGCAGGCTTGTATGTGATAGAAGATTCTTTGCCCTTGGCTTTCTCAGCTTCAAGTCGAGCTCGCTCTTTGGCTTCCTTCTGAGACTGGGTGATCAGGTTGATACGAATCTTCTTCATACCAGAGGTGATGCTGTCAATATCATCGCCACCAGTGCTAGATGCGCCGTCCTTCTTCGAAGCCTTGGCGCGCGACTTGGCTTTCTGTGTAGCTGTGGCAGGTCGCGAAGGGCCAGCGGTAGTAGTAGCTTTCTTGGTACCGCGAGGTGCTCTTGGTGCAGGCTCCTTGCGAGGGGCAGTAGAAGTCCTTGCCTTCTTGACTGGAGGATTGGTGCTGGCAACTGATTTCGTAGCCATGGGCGAGTTGGGGACTGTACGAGCGTGTTCTACTTCCCCAGGCCGATCTGCTTCAGCCGGTGATACATCCCTTGTTGTGAGGGATGCCGGGATCTCACTAAGACGACGACTTGTCCTCCTCACTGCCGGTTCACCACTGTTGGTCCTCGAGGGGACACCGCGCGCAACCGCCTTTGCAGGAGTTAGCTTTGCTTCGTCACATGATAGTTTATGACTAACCTTGTCCGAAGAGATAGGGGCAGCACCCATGGTTCTTCTGCGGCTTGTGGACGCCTTTTCAGAGGTTGGCTCGGGAGTAGGTGCTGCCTTGGCTCTCCTCTCACGCAGAGACATGCGCGAGGTTGGGCGCGAAGAAGAAGTAGCAGGAGGGTTGGGGTCAATGCCCATCATTATTGATTGGCGATCTCGTCTCGCTTTGCTTGCCTCTGCATTCAGTTCCTCAGGCCTGCAGCTATCAGTTTGACGGCTAGAGGGAATCAGGAGCTTGCTGAGCTCATGAGTTGCAATGGCCCAAGGAACTTCTGGCGGGGGTGGTGATGGGGGCCTGGTCATAGACGCACCCAAGTTGGACAAACTACGTCGCATCTTGATGGGATCTGAGACCTTAGCCGTGGATGCCTGTGTTGGTGAGAAGTAGGTTGGGAGGGTAGCGCTCTGCGGCTTCTTGGCTGGACCATTTGGAACCTCCATCAAAGCCTCGAGCTCATTCAAATGGGATGGTGACCACCATGATGGGTCGTAAGCATGAACAGAGTCCAATGACGGCTTTTGCTCGAAACTGTATGACATTTCCCCTGAAAGGGATCCAATCTTCTGTCCCATTTCGACACCAAGACGGCCAACATTGTCTGGCTCTTGAGCGTAGGTTTGATCCCCAGCGAGTCCACTGAGATGACTTAGGATACCAGAGCACAAAGCTCGATCGCTATAGCCGCCTTCTAGCACGCTGATAACTCGACCATCAACGTGAAGTCCCTCTTCAGCGGCCAATTTGACGACATCCTGGGCAATACGGGCATAGAATTCTGTCGGCACGTTGACCTTGTGACGCTGCATTCCCGCGCTCTCCCATTCACTGGCATCAAAGCCAGCAGAGAAGAAGATGGCAGCCTTCGGAGGCAAGTTGGATTCTTTCAATCGCTCCGCCTGGTTCCTGAGATAGTTTCTAACCTTGTCCAAGAGCACAATATACCTGGTCTCGTAGAGTTTCCAGAACTCCTCCTCAGATTTCCAAGGCTCCAGATGGACATTCCAAACAGTCTGTCCGTGTGCGTTGTCGATACAGATACTGGCGCTTCTAACCTTTTCTTCATCGCCCATTTCACACGGATACGAGTTGATGTCGTGCAAGCTAAAGTAGCCAATCGAAGACTTCTTCCATGCTGCCGTATTTTTAGCAGCATTGTTTCCTCGAGAATTGTGCTGCCATGTAATCGCTTGAGAACCGTCACCATGGTGAAGATCAAAATCAATGATAGCAGCGTGCGTTAGACCATGATTCAAAGCTGCATGCATGATACCAACATGGACATTGTTGACCCAACAGAAGCCTGAAGGGTAGGAGGCGGAACAATGATGGCCGGGAGGTCGCACGCCAACAAAGGCCCGCTGAGGTCCAGGACCAAAAACAGTGTCGATGGCTTCGCAAACAGCCCCCAAAGCACCCTCCATGGCGTTCAGAGACTCTGAGCAAAGGTAGAGATCACCTTCGTGGAACTTGTCAGCTTTCTCAGCCCCTCTGTTCATCTGTGGTCTCTGCAGCTCCTTGGCCCCCATCGCAAGCTTCGATTCGGCTGCATCGCACATAATTTTGAGCTCTTCCATCCATTTTGTCCCATGAACATTTACTACAGCAGGTGACAAAAGAGAAAGTCTACGTTCTGTCTTCTGTATCCGGAATGGAATGCCATGAATATCTTCAGCCTCTCTCTTTGGGTGAAGTGGATATTCACCCTCAGAATGTCTTCCACCCAAGCGGACATACGCTGCAGATATACCCAACACAGCTGCCTTTATTCGTTCCGGGCGTTCGACTATAGTACTGAGAGCGGCCCGAGACGTTCGTGGTCGGGAGAAGCGATGTCCATAGACGGCATCGTTTAGCACTACGATCATCTGGGTTGGGCGAGTGGATTTTGCGCCATGATGCGCCTGCAGCTCGTCACTCAGGTTGTCATGTGCAATGGAGATCGCAGTTGGCCGAGATTTCTCCAGCACAGGGGGAGTAGACGATAGAGGCGATTTGGCCTGAGTTGGTGATATGTGATGCACCACGCTGGAACGTCTCGAAGGGGTCGAACCTGGCCCGATACCGTTAGAGGAGCGCAGCGAGTTCATAGACGCCTTTCGTAGTAGTGTAGGTGTGTCCCGAGAAGCTTCACGAGTCCGGGACGGGCTACGGGACAGAGCCCGAGCATTTGGTGCAGGCGATTGCGACGTGCGACGACCCGATGAGCGGAAGGGAGAAGCTGGTTCGGAGGAGAGGCGGGACGGAGCTCTGCCGGGCGAAGTGGAGATGGAGAGTTGGTTCAAGGACTGAGTTAAGTCGCCATGTTCGGGCTGTCTGAGATTCCGTGCGGAAGACTGCCGCCGAAGTGACAGCGATGGGCGGTTTGGCGAAGCCATGAGGCTGAAGTCGACGGATGAGGAATACCGATAAGACGAAATGGTGTGAAACAAAGAGTAGTGGGGTTGATCAAGGCAGTGGAGGTAAAGTAAGTTACGGTATGGGGCAAAGACGAGGTGAAGTCAGAGCCAACTGGCCCCTTTGGTCGCCTTTGGAATAGCTCCAGCTGCAGGTCCTCTAAGTCTAAGTCTAAGTAAGTCCTTGAGGCTTGTGCTTGGGCCTGAACCTTTTTGTGATGGAGATGTGGATGTCGGTGGGTGACGTCTTTGCCCCCTTGTTCAGGGAGCAGATCGCGTCTGGAGTAACGCGTTGGAGTCACGTGGTCGAAGTTTATGACGCTGCTGTGTTTTGGATATTACCGCATTAGGCGTGCTAGTAAATAGGTACCTAGGTAACAGTGAGTTACTGTACACTTCCAATTGGAGGGGTTCACGACGTTTATAAGAAATAGAGCAGACAACTGAGCGAGATTGTGTTTTGCTATAGCGACATTAAGGAGAAATTTCTTGGATCTTATAACCCACAGCAAAGTCTATCTTGAGCGGAATACGAAATGACAAGATTGAAAGAGACAGGCAGGTATCCGTAGTTACGGTGGCAGCTCATCAACCTCTGAATATTTGTCGCAGAGAACGGCAGCAAACATGTCGAATTTTAACTGCTGAGTGCTCTCTGACTGGAAGACTATATTAGAAGATAAGATTTATCTCGTCTAGAATAATAATACGATCTATATAAT
>JABSTL010000643.1:0-11085 GCA_013759095.1 Fusarium sp. NRRL 29148
TCCAGCCGGCTCAGGAGAAGAAGGAAGCGAACCTGACGGTGGATCATCGAGAGGTGGCAGAGGTGGTGGACAAGGGCGTGGGCGAGGGCGAGGGCGAGGTCGCGGAAGAGGCGGCAATGTTGCGGGGCCTACAGGCGAGAAAGAGACAGAAAGTGCTAGGAAGAACAAGGAAGTCAACAAGGGAGCTCGGGCGAACCACAATAGACGCGATGCTCGAGCAAAGAAGATGGCACGAGGGGGTTTCGCTGGCTGATCAATCACCAGTTCTCTGCTTCTTCCATCTGCCTGGAGCCGGTGCGGCAGCTAGACAAGACGTTCTTCTCTTTCGGGCCTGAGTTGGCGCAGTTGCTTCTGGCCCATACAGATCACCAAGATCAAGCTCGGTAGCATAGGGGCTCTTCATATCGGCTATCATGGGAGTACCAGGATAACCACTGGGCCCTGCTGGAGAGACAATACCGCTGAGAGAAACCAGAGTCTCTTCGATGCCCGAGTAGCGGTGGTAATCCTTTGGTGTAGCTAGCTCTGAGACAGCCTCAATAGAGGTCAGATCCTGGTCACCATCACCTGTGCCCATTATCATGCTTTGGAGAGACATCCGCGAACTCCTCCTGCTACTATTGAGGTACGCCCGTAGATCGAAGCATTGACGACATGATGGATGTAACGGAAAGCAGTTTGCTTCATCACGATGTTGCGGAAGTTGAGGGCGTGACTGCTGACCACACTTTTCCTGGATGTCGTCGAAAATGTCTGCGATGGGAGTGAAGTAGGTGACACGTTGTCCGGGCCCCCAATAGTTATTGCGACCCCATACTTGACCGATTAGGCCATTTGTATCGGCGTCAACAACTCCAGCGCCACTGTCGCCGTTGACACCAATGCCTCCACGTATCCAGGCATCCTCATCCTCTTGCGGCCATGGTTCCTCGATAAACCACTCTCTCGTAGCCTTCTGCGTCTGGTTCTCTACCCCAGATACATACGCAGGGATCTCGCAAATCTGGCCGCGCTGATAACCAGATGTTCGACCGCTAGACAGAACATCTGCACCTGGCACAATAGCGGTTGTAGTGGCTACGGTTGGTTCCTGAGTTGGAGGCTGGGTTTCTGAAGGGAATTTGCGAAGGATGTTTGCTTGTGAAGTACGGGCACCGATGAGAACCCAGTCTGTTACGACAAGGGGATTATCCATATCACACTCATCCCAATAAGGATCATGTGAAATTCTCGTTGTCTTGAGGTTCAGACCTGACGTGACCTCGAGCCTACCAAGCCTGAAGTTCGTCTCCTGGGCCATGGCATCATGTCCCTCGTCGATGCATCGCTTGCGATCTTGGGAAGATGGATGCTCAACCTCCACTTGAGCGAGCTGTTGGTAGGCCTCCATGAAGGGATGAAAGTTGCCCAACCAGTAACTCCCACCACCAACGGTGATGCAAGGACCAAGCGTAGCAGTGCTATCTTCAAACACCCCATTTCCTGTAACACCGATACTGTCACCCATGCAAGGATCGCGAAAGAAGTAGGGGTTTCTTGCGGCACAAATATCGTCCTTATGATCTTTGCCTAGGCCACGAGCCCAGGTAACGGTACGATTAATCTCCCCTTGCGTAAAAGCAAACGTGACTAGCTTGGAAAAGTTGCTGGGAATAAGATCTTGAACGTGGCTAACAATGATGATCTTTCGAGCACGAGAAATAGTTTTTGGAGCCATGATACAAATTCGCCTCATCTGTGGGGATTTTCCTCGAGTGACAGTGACTACGTGACGGGGCCCAACCCAGATTGGTAGATATTGGGAAAGAAATGGAAGAATGGCGTGTTCGAAGACAAGAGGAAAGCTCGTTACTTCTATACACCGTGAGGCTCGCCCTCTGATAAGGTCTGTTGGACTTTCTGCATTTCGTGGAGTGCCTTTGATAGTCAGTCTGTGAGCTATTGAGGTAAGGGAGACTTGATAACCTTACCGGCATTCTTCCTAGCTCGCTTCTCCACGACGACCTGTAGGCGATCTTGACATTGACGCTTCGTCTTAACCATATCCATAGACAAATCTGTGTCATGATCTCTGTTCTTTCTTTTGAGAGACGCAAGAGCAGTGGTGGGCTTCTCATTTGACGAGGACCTGTTGCCCGTCTCCATGCTAGCATTCATCTTTGCTGGAAGCTCCCATTCCTTTGCATCATCTCTACCATCCTCGGGGTGAGCCATGGCTATGTGGGACTGAAGAAGGCGAATACTCTGGAATGTCGTCTCTGTGCAACCGGGTGATGGACAAATGACAAGATGTTCGACTTTAACATGATAGATAAGTCCGTCCCTGGTGGAAAAGCTCGGCTGGTCACAGCCAGCCCAGTTACACAGATAAGTATGACAAGATTTGACGTGGGATTTGAGGTCCTTGTCAGACGAGAAAGCTCGTTGGCACTGAGGGCCAAGGCAGACGAAAGAAGGCATCGAATTATCAATGCTGTTAGTTCGCCCACCTCGACTTAGTGGACTCGGACCTCTTGAGCGACCTCTACCGTTTCGGACGGTCATTGCATCACTGAATTCGGACGTAACAGAGGATAAAATGGAACCAGTAGAAGAAGTATCGGCACTGATGGTAGAGATTGTACTCATCTCTCGCATATCGATTTCACCAGACCAATTGGTACAAGGCTCCAGGCCCAGGTCCAACTTGGCTGGTGATGCAGACCGATAGCAGTCAATATTGAAGTCGGAATGAATCGATTGGATTGGCTGCTGGGAGAAATCAAAAGACATGAGACCGGGAGAGACAGTAGTCTTTGGCATCGACAAAGCAATTGAAGCCAGTGTCGTGGGAGGCGTCGATACTGCTTGAACGGTCCGATGCTGGACTGTGGGGCCGTGGCAATGGCCGGGACCGTTGAAGTCAACGGCCCCGCGGTGGTCCTTGCGGCTGAGGTTGTTCATTGTGTGAGTTGATTAACTCACAATGGCTTTGTGAGGCTGCAATTGAGGAAAAACACGGACAAAGTAGATTTTGAGGGGTCGAACAAAGAATGGAGAAAATGCAAAACATCCGGGAACTGGGGCCTTCCCTTGGTCATAGGGGACTGTGGTTGCCTGAAGAAAGCTGGCCGCCTCTGCAGAGGTGGGCGAACCACTCAGCCAGTCTCTGAGAGGGAGTACATTTTGTGTAAGCATGGAAGTAAAAGTGGTAAGGCTGATTGATGATGATGCAGGACATACAAGGGGAGGGCCCAGGTGAACTAGACTTATACGGAAAGAAAATAAAACATGAAAATGAAGCCCAAAAGACCACCAGTATTGATGGTTGATATTGCCATAAACACGTTGGACTTGCTAATTACTCTTCGCTTCTCTTTCTCTCTTTCCTTATTACACAAAGTACGTTAGGCAGACTGGCGATACCTACTTGGTAGGAATTTTGGCCCCCAGCTGTGTTCGATCAACCCCTCACGATTTGGGACAAGTCCGTAGTTTCATAGGTAGACTGGTTATTGGTTTGTGGTATAGTGCAGGGTTGTTTTGTGCCTCATGGTAATCGTCGTACTGTAAGAGTTGCTCATACATTTTATCATTCATTGAGTTATTATTCTTGATTACTTGTCTCACAATATTTTCACCTCTTTCTTATATCTAAAGTGTCTTGCAGTTAGAAGTTGCTTGAAGAAAGGAAACCCGTCCTAGAATTATAGCTGGCCTAACCAAGCTTCCTTTCTGTAGATATGATATGTAGTTGTAAGGTCGTGATCATCATTCCATTATATGTTTATGTAGGTGGGGCACCTACGTAGCAGTGGTTCTGAAGTACAGAAGTTCCTGAATTATTTCACATTAAAGAAGGGAAGTATCCTTTATCATATATTTACCTCCCTTGTGTAGTGTTCATTAAGATGAAGCGATGGACATTCAGGAGTCAAACCTGCCAATATCTTACTATATAAGTGTCTAGAATTTTGAACTTCCTCTATCAATATTGTACTCTCTATTAAATGGCCTTGTCGTCTTGAGTTGTTATTGTATTAGGTGCCCTCTAAAGAGCCGAATGTTGATCAGTCGCGTTGATAATTTGGAAGTTTATTATGTTGCAACGACTATCTGGTATTGGGAGAAGAAAACGTCATGCCTTGCCAACTTACCAAGCAATATATACCAAAATGTTAGCTGGAACCATATGATCTAGAGGTAATCATATTAGACCGTGGATTTAAATGCTTCGGCCTTACATAGGAAAGGTTCCCAAGAAATCCTTTCGCCTGATCAAGTTACTCTCTGGCTCTTGGAATGATCCCCTGGGCACGGAGCTCTTGAGGCCAATTGTGTATCTTGGGCCAGTGATCAGTCTACAACGGCTGTTCGGATAGCTTGCCAGCATTGTCAGACCCAACAGCACTGGTATTTGACACAAAGTCCGTCTGGGAGGACAAGAAAATAATACGAAGACACGGCACTTGGAGCATGTTGTTTTCGATCTCGCTGAATATTGTATCACCGATAGGTCTCCACCTCGGACACCTGAAGAACTGCAGCTAGTATTCTTGGTATAGGCAGATGGCGTTGTTCTAAAACGAGCAGAGGTATCAAGTGATAGAAGGAAAGAATTGTGCGGGATCATAAAAAAACTTCTTTCTATAATGCTCACCTTTGCATCGCCCAAATCATTATGGGGTATGATAATTATGCTCTAAACCAATTCTACTCTTCCACTGTCTTCATTATAGTGTAAGCAACTCCATTGTAACCATCATGACGCCGTTCATCAACCTCTGTGAAGTTCCTCGACCACATCACTAAGCATCCTTAGCCCGTAGAACTTGGCTACCCTCCTCATAACTCCGAGTTTCTTGCTCACGTCTTGTCGCGATACAATTTCCTTCCACTCTCCACTGCAGGTACAGTGTTCCATAAAGTCGTTCAGTCTCAGTGCGCCGCACCGGGCACATTTGAGATCCTGTGTTGTCCATTCCACAATCCAGCTCTCTACTGTGCCCAATAATCGCTCTTCTATGGCGACACGATCGAACTCAGTGCCACAGAAGCCGCAGCACCAAGCAGCACCTTCGCCAAAGAGGTCTTCGTCTCTGCATAGGTCTATATCTCGCATCATAGTGCAGCTGTCACAAGATATCTGAGGAAGACGAAGGCTTTCTGACGGGTTTGTGAAGGTACCGTCTTTGGAGAACTCGCGCACCTCGAACAAGGCCAGAAGCTCTTTCCGAAGCAATCGAGCTTCAAGTGTAATATTTTTGTCAAGCGACAGAACTTGCATGAGCGATTTGACAAGCTCGAGGATAGGATTTCGAGGGTTGAGATGTGAGCCGGGAAGGACGGGGAATGTGTAGTCCTGTGCAAGCTCTGGATGAAGTAGCTCGCGCTTCTGCTTATTGAGGAGGCCAATGATGTCCTTTTTCAGAGGTTTCTCAAAAGCTTTGCCTAATAGAATTTGGCCTTCATGGTCCTCTAGGCCCTTGCTTGGTAGCTGTGTCAGACGTGGTGTGCCATCTGGGTCCCCGTTATGAGGCCGCTTGAGTTGATGCATCAACTGTATGAACTCAATTACCCAATCCTGAAATGTGGACTGTAGTCGAACAGGCAAAAATGTTGCCATCTGCCAGTGCATGACAGTTTCGAGGTTCTGTTCTTCGGCTTCAATAACCTCCTGACAGGCCTTGCCTCCGTAGTTGAACTCATCGTACCATACAAGATAGTCCCAATACTCCTTAATCTCTAAGTCAATGAAGTGAAAAAGCGGCTTGCTCTTGATCGACTTAATGATATACTCGCTATACGCATATGCGTTGCCAACCTCGGCCTTTGTGGTCTGGAGAATAAGACGATTGGTGTTGGCAAAAATGACCTGGGATCCCACTCGACGGAAGTCAGCCATGAGCTGCTGGAAGGCCTTACGAGACATCATCTGCACATAGTAGTGCAAGGCTCGATCGTACATGAAAGAATCCGGATTCTCAACCCAGCGAACAAGATGTTGCACGAGAACATCGGCCATAGTACTTCCACGACAGGCTTCAGTCCACCATGCCTTCACCATCTCACGCAGTACCTGAACGCCAGCGTTGGCAAAGGCGTTCTCGGATGCAAGTGTCTCTGAGTCGTCAGCAGCGGGATTGAACGAGACAGAGTCGGCACCCTCAAGCTCGTTGATAAGAGATGAGGTCAGGATAGTGTTGATAGCCAGATTTCTGACATCTATGTCGATACACACGGACGAGAAGGTTCCTGGGTTGTTGACATTTGGCATTTTGACTGTGTCGAGAGGGCCCAGAAGATCGTCCTTTTCATATCCAGCATGATCAGGGCGGGCATCGGGAGACCACCAAAGCACGACTCCATTGGCCTGAAGGCGCCGGGCATAGGCAACATCGATCAAGAATCGGGGATCGTCTCGTTCCAAATTACACAGAGGCACATCGCCGTAACGAGCCAAAGCGGTGAGGTGTAGAATCCAGGATCCAAGACCAAGATAATGGCCAACAAGTCGCTTGGCGATGACGGACTGCCACCCAAGAGGAGGTAGAGAGCTATCCCCCACATCGTATTTCAAGGGAAGGACTGGGAACTCTCCCAAGATAGGGACATCGTGGATGAGCAGCTTACGCTGAGACGACTGGATAACCATCATCTGCGGGCGTGGCTCATCTTTGCGCATCTTCTTGATGACATCACCTATCTCCAAGTGAGCCTTGCGTCGGGTCGTCACTTGGGTAATCTTGATATGGAGTTTCTCCTGGTAAGTAAAACAATCCTGCCAGTTGGTACCAGCTGCCTCCGCATGCCGTCTAGCGAGCATCTCCGAATACATTTTGGAAATATTGGGAAGATCTTGACCAGAATCCTTGTTCTTTTGCAGAATAACGACATGGGCTTGGTCATTGGTGGTAGAGAAGATACCAAAAATCTGTCGCTCTCCAGTTGTAATGTGAGAAACGTAAATGTAGGCCAGTGGCGACGTCTCGAGATACGTTCGTGTCTTGGCTGGTCGCTTCAGACCAGCCAGATCAAAGCCTTGCTCAAGACCCTTTCCAAGGACAGCATGTTGTGTCGCGTCAATGGTGCACTGGTTTCCAAGACGCAAGACAGCTCGGATGTTCAGGGGTACTTGCTTCTCATACACACCCTCAACACTAGGATGATTAAAGAGGAGGGAGAACTTTTCGCTCTCGTTGAAGTAAACATCTTCTGATACAGTCAACTTGAAGAGATGACTTGATGGATGACCATTGGGAAGTGTGTAGTTGACCTGTTCGACTTCACAGCCATCCACTTCAACATCGGGAAGATCCTTACTCTTGAGGTTGAGGAAGACTTGTCGAGGAACATTGACCTTAAGTGTATGAATCTTGGCATCGATTAGGACATATGCCATGACAATACCAGGAGTCTCAGTCGCTTTGAGGTGCAAGACCTGCCAGTTACTCATGTAAGTAGTGTGCGCCTGCTTCATGAATGTTTGCTGAAGATTGTTGACTGCACCGCCTCTCCGGTCACCAAACAATTGCCGTCGACGGATTCTGGCTTGCTTCTGCAACTTCCACTTCTTCTTCTGGTACATCAAGAATGCTTCGTAGTTCTCCGAAGCACTTGGCATAACTTCAGGAAGTGCAGACATAGGATCGGGGTTCTCTGCCGGCTCAGGAGACTTGCGTTTCTGGACTGTCGTTGCAGCCTGAGAGGATGCAATGACTGCGTTGACTTGTTTGGGCTTCAAAAGCTTGCTACCGAAATCTTCTAAATCATCCAGTCGAGAACCATTGATGTTGGTGATGTCTTCCAGTGGGCTCTTTTTGAAAAGATCAGTGAGTTTCTTCTGCTTCAGTTTGTCGTCCTTGATATTTATCCTCCTTTGAAGCCAGTCAGGATGTGGCACTCGAGGTACAGGGTTGCGGACCTTTTGGAGAGCCGCAGGAATGGTGATCAGTTTCTGAATAACAGAGCCCAATCGCTCCAGGTAATAATCCCAGTCAAGCAGTGCACGAGGATCAGTATCAGTGGGCTCCTCCTTCAGCCACTTCCTCAGATATGTACGCTTGACAGATTCCTCCGCAGAGAAGATGGCCACCGGAACAGCCCGTTCTGTAACAGGTGCGTTTTTGGGTCGAGCGCAGATGATGAACTTACAGTTCAGTCCCTTGTCTTTTACCATCTGCTCGCCTAAGAAATCTGCCAAACGCTTGGCAGTTGTAATACTGGTTGACTTCTGGTTTCCGTACTCCTCCAGGGTTTTGGACATGCTTCGATTCTCAGAAATGAGTTCCATCAGCTCCTCGTCTGCCAATGTTGTACCCTTGCTGTGTAGAACATCCAGCCAACGGTTGGCAACCTTGGCAACGGCTCCATAACATTCGGCCAGCGTTTCACCTTCGAGGAAGAACTTGAAAATCTGTTGCTGGAAGATCTTGATGAGCTTGAGCTCACCACGACGTTTCACCTCAAAACCTTTCAACTCAGCAAGACTGCCATCATCGTTGAAGACAGCGTAACGCTTCTTCAAGTTTTTGTCTTCTTCTTTCGATGTGGGTAGAACCATGGCTTTGTATGGACCATCGACTTCGAAAAAGATGGAGTTGTCGCTATGTGTTTCGTACTTGAGGGTCTTCTTGTCAACGAGTGTCTGGTATTGATGGTTGGTGAATTTTGCATGGACGTGGTGGTTAAGCATAACACAGGGATATGAGATATTGAGTTTCTTGCCGCCCTTGAGTTTGAAGGAGAAATTCTCGGGAAAGGTTGCGGGAAGCATGCACCAGATACCGTCAGTATCCAATTCCAGAGGTCGTCCCAGCCGTTCGACCAGTTGTCGAGCCATTTGAATAATATGAGCACCCGTCAAACAAGTGACGCCAGCCATTTCGAGTGAGTACCAACGAGATCCCTTTCTCATCACATATCCGTAGAATGAGTTTAGAATAACCTTGTGAGCCAATTGCAGCGAGTCGTAGAGAATAATCATCTTCTTGGCAGCATCAACCTCGCTCTGGGCAGCACCAGCAGATTGCAAGGATGACGTCTTTCCCTTCCAAACCTTGGCTTTGCCCTTGTAGTCATATCGACGATCACGGAAGTCTCGTACAGTGTTGATATAAAAAGGGTTTTCTCTTTGGCAAATGATTGCCTCTCGCACAATAGTTGTTGAATCATGGATTTTGTGGTAGACCTTCTGAGAATAGAGTTGAAGACGTTTTCGTACAAGATTGGCTTGCTCATCCGCACTGAGTTCCTGGAAGGTTCTCATAGGAGAACTAGGATATTTACCAGGGAACTTCTCGTTCTGAAGGGCATTTTTAATCATGTTATACTCATCTCGTTTTGGGGGCAAGTACTCTCCTCGCCAAGCCCAAGGTAACCTTCTATCGCATGTCTTTCCTGGTCGATTGAAGTCGCAGGCAGCACAGTCGGACTCTTGAATCATAGAGTCAGGCTGCAATCGGTTGGTTGTCATGATGTTGGGGTACATCGATGCGACATCCAGATGGTAAATCAGGGGTTTTTCGTTACGGTTCGGCGCTTCTTTGAGCTTGTTCAACCTTTCGACGATCTGAGCCTTGACTTCTGCGTAGTTCTCTACATCATCAAAGTTCTTCTTCTCCTCAACTGTGATTACGAATTTGAGGGCAGCATCTAAATCACCGAGGAGCTCGTCAATAGCTCCAGGGTCGACAGCAAAATCCACCGGGATATCAGCTCGAAAGACTCCCGCTTCGATACTTTCAACATGGCCGCCGACGTAGGTCTCTGAATCGAGGAGATGTCCGTCCCAGAAGGCCTCCTTTGGTGTGATATACTTATTCGGAAGTACAATTTCTCGTTGATATGCTTGCACCATCAGCAGCATCTCACAGAGTGTACCAGTTCCCTTTCTCAATACTTCATCACCACTCAAAGGTAGAATCGTACAAAGTGAGAAAATGAAGGGGTGCACATATTTCATGTACAGATAATATGTTGCAACGGCATCGGAGACGGAGTATTCGGCGAGTGTCTGGGGTCGCTCAGTCGCGTACGGTGTCATCAATTCGGGATCCAGCTCGTCTGGGTCGTATCCGAGCTTCGCGACAGTGACAGCTTTCAGACCACGAGAACCTTGAGGTAGATACGAATCTCGGTTGACCCAATGGAAGCAGTCCATGTGCACACTGTAGTTACACTTGTACTGATCCTCGTTGTCCTTCTTCCATCCAATCTCTTGATACATATCAATTCCATTGATGCTAGCCCGTGCTTCCACAAAGGGCCAATCGAAAAAGTCACCGTTGTAAGTCGCAATTACGGTAGGCCGTGCCTCCTTGATGTGGAGGAAGAACCTCTCGATGACAGCCTTTTCATCAGGTTCGTTGAAAATCATAAAGGGGCCCGGGTATTCTGGTTTGGGGGTGTAGTCGAAATCGCCAATGTCTTCTGAAAGGATTTGGCGGTTAGTAATTAAGAACCCTTGGCCATCAATCATGTAAGAAATCATGATAATCTGATCGATGGCAGCGTCAGGGAATTTGAGAGGCAGCTTTGATGTTTCAATATCGTAAGCCATTACTACAGGTTCAGCCGGCAACGACCTCTGTTCGTTTGGGTAAATTTTGGTGACACCATGTTTGGCTTCAACAAAGTACCACTTTCCGGCTCGTATATCTAGGTGTCGAGGTCAGTCGGTGATTGGCAAGGGTTCAAGGCAGAATGGAGGACTGTATAGAAGCAATAATCAGGGCAATGGTGAATAGTGGTCTCATGGCCTTTGAAGGCTCTGAAGTAGCAAATACTTGGTTGCAAACATCATGCAAAGCTTGTAGAAGAGTGTGGACAAGGGGTAATCATACCTAAATCTATCATTACTCGTACATGGTATGGTACATCATATTCTCTTATATCGACGATGAAGTCGCTCGCATCGGAAAGGGCAGTATTCATATTTCGGTCGTCATCTCGTGAATCATCAAAAAGGTCGAAGTCGCCGTTTGAGCTGTTTCGTATTAGCTTGATCCTACCAAAGATCAGTTGAGCACTTACGTTGCCACCTCGGCGTAGGCATCCATAGCATTCATATTCTTCTTGTTCTTTTCCGCAATAGGCATGATATCT
>JABSTL010000644.1:0-22751 GCA_013759095.1 Fusarium sp. NRRL 29148
TGGAACTTTTTTACTTGGCCTGTGGACCAACGAACTCGAGATAATGCAGTCACGTCGACTCTGAATTGAAACATTACCACTACAAAATCTTGCTTAGTACTCCTCTGCTATTGTCAGCCAAGTGACGTCTGACTGTTTCAGCCCTTCCACCAACACTCTCATCTCCCCGTCTAACGTTGCACCGAGTCCATGGATAACTCCTCGCCAAGACCGTCATCCCAGACCAAGGGATAAGAGGCTTGAAGCTATCGAGGACAACAAACTCGCGGGATGACGAGGCTTTTCGAACTACCAACAAAACTACTCTAATATTTTTAAGGTTCCTCGTACAGGCGCTGGTCCCTGATTTATCTGAAACAGGAGTTTATTCAGGCTGAGCTATGGCGTTTTGGATCGTGGAGCCAGATGGTTCCCGGAGCTAACAGTCTTACTAGGGGGAGCTATAACCGACTACTATGTTAGCTCAGATCGAGCAAAGGTCATGGTACTGTAGTATTCGTCTCTTCGGGTCCGAGGCTTGCCGTGATTTGTATGGTGTCATGAGACGACACCAAGAGATCTAGGGATTCGTGTGTGTGACACCATGCCTGAAGGAAGTATTTGTGTTTATTGCCGTAGCCTCTTATTCATTTTCCTCTAGATCGCGGACTATGACCAATTCACCGAATAGACAGCCAAGGGTCCTTTGTCGTCGCCAAAAAGCTCATCGTACCACTTCTCAGCGTGACCTGGCTTCTGACACACGGCGTCCCAGTCCATAGGCGCAAAGTTTGGCTCCTTGGGGGAAAACACACGGGGTTTGCGCAGCTTATCTTCTTGCGGCGATTTGTACGCGATCTTGTCTCCGATCTCTGCGAGTGTGTGAGATGAAGGCGTTTGCTGGAGACGTTGGGTGATGAGATGGCGGAGGTGAGGGTGGTACCACATCTTGTGCCACCAGTTCTTGAGTCTGAAGCCTTTAAGCCCGTTTATGTAGGCGTTGTGATGGATTGCTATTGGTGTTGTGCCGAAGAATAAGTCTGTGTACAGGGGGATTGTACCCCAGTTTGTAGAAGAGAGGAGTTTGTCTTTTATGTTGCGTAGTTCGGATGGTATGCCGTGAATGCGGATATCCCCTGGAACACCGGCTTTTTGAGATTCTTCGCGGATGTTGGTCTCGTTGGAGAGATTGACAAAGTAGCCGTCTTCTTCGGAAGAACATGTTGGTGGTGCCGTGGTGAAGTTGTAGTCTAGACCAATACCAAACTCGAATCGTTTTCCAAGGAGGGCAGCATCTGCGATATCACGAACTGTATGATCGAGTGCACTTCTGTAGTTCAAAGCAGCAGATCCATTCCATGATGATCCAACATGTCTCATCCATTCGCGCCAAATCTCCTGGTCTCCGATAACCTCTCCCATAAGTGCCTGGTCACTCCAAAGTTGACGACCTTTCATGGCCACTGTATCGATCTTTTCTTTGGATCTTTTCAAGGCATCTCTCAATCCTCCCATAGAACCCATGATAAGGCCGCTGTTCACACATCGTGGTCGGACCTTTTTGTACTTGCGCGCTGGATCGAAAGACCACGGGACATTATCTGTGTCTTGTCCATACATGTCTTTCGGCATGGGCGATTCAGGCCAATGCTCATAGTGGGGATCAGACCCAGAGTAGGAGTCTGGAAAACAATCTTTTGCTGTAGTGACGATTATGTCTTGTCGAGGTGGTGATATAGGAAAGTCAGTACCAATGCCGAGATCTTTCCACTGTTTGCGTAGCCTTGCATCTGCTTCACTGTTGAGACGATGATATCTTTCTAGCAAAACAGAAGGTGGAAGTTGAAACCACATATCATACGCATCGACCAACACCGCTACATCGTCTTCTCCTACATCGTCGCTTTTCGATTCAAGGAGTGTTTCGATAGCAGCGAGGAGACTTTCGAGCTTGGCGATGTGACTGCCTGCAAAGTGCCATGCCGGTCGATTATATTCACGCTTCCAATTTATGAGGATAGGCATTGGATAACCCATCGCGATGGCAGACATGATGGTCTTGCAGAGGTTGATGTGCGGTGAGTCTGCAGGCATGAAGAGACGCATACGACGGGATGCGCTTGGTTTAGAGGATCGTTGAGGGACTTCGAGAGCCTTGAGATCTTTGACGGTGAGAGTTGATGAGCCATGAGGACCGGGAAGAATATTGTTCAGTGGTTGAGAAAGCTGATGCTGTTAGTTGAGTGCATTGGTGATGATGATGAAGATTGGGCTGACTTGCAAGTCCCGTATAAGTTATCCAAGAGACAAGGATGAATGTGAGGGCGATGACTATCCATTTGAAGCTTTTTAGGTATCGCGGTATGAACCATGATGGCTTCAGCTGAGCCATAACAGGTCGAGCTGACTGGGCAGATGGAAACGATGCATCTTCAGGGTCAGCATTTGGAGCTCTTCTCATCATGGAGGACGAGCGATGTGATATCGAAGACGAGGTCATTGAATCACCTTGGTCATGTTGATGGGAGTGCTACAATCATCTTGGACAATAGAAAAATGGAATAGTATGAGACCCTCGTGATCCATGATCGTCATCTTCTCTCTTCTCTCTCATCTCTCATGATACTGTAGTTGTCTATCATGACTGTAGCCTCTGTAATCCGTCATGAACCCACTATTGACCGCAGATCTTTAGCGTTGAATGAATACGCTACAGCCAATCACTCGACATCGTGCCCTTGAAAATGGCCCCACGTGGTCCAACAAGAGGCTCTACAATCTACATCAGCTTCCTCTTCCATCCAATCTCTGCACGTCATTTTACGCTGGTGATGAATTGATTCGTAACAAGATGCTCTATAATTCCTATCAAGGTACCTAAGGAAGGTATTAGAGTCATGGCCTCTCGTATTTATCCGCGCGCGGTGTTTTGGCCTCCGTAAACCGTATTCGGCCAAAGCGAAGGTATAAATAAGCTTACATTGAATTTTATTGACTCTAAAGTATTGGTTAATTTGTTCTTTGTTGAAAAGCCTCTTTTTTTCTTCTCTTTTTTTTGCCGTCACTTTTCATTTTTTTTGTTCTGACTCTTGCATGGAAGATTCGAGGTGATGGAGTTCAATACGAATGCTCAGAAGAGCTCGAGGGTGAGGGTCACGATGCTAACGTACCTCGGGTTTGCGATTCTCGGTAATTTTTACTGTCTTCACATGAAGCCTCAACTGACCACTTACTCTCAGGCCTCGTGAATGCGATTGTGCCCTTCATCGTACACTCAGCAAACTATCTCATCATTCCTTATCCGCGATGGATCGTTCTTCTCATCGAGACTCTCCCAGCTTTGGCGACGAAACTGTCAATGCCACATGTTCTTCATCGTGTTCCCTACTGGATGCGTCCTCTCACTGTTGGAGCAGGCTGGATAATAGTGGCCATCGTCACAAACGTCACGCCGCCTAACATTGCACCGCCACTTCGAATCTTGACATCAGTTTTGGCATCGATATCTGCTGCTGCAATGGAAGTTTCGTTTCTGGGAATGTTACGGTATTACGGCCGTGCTGGGCTCGCAGGATGGGGCGCTGGCGTCGGAGCTGGGGCAGTGTTCTGCGCAATCTTGCCATTTGTCTTGACTGTTTGGCTGGAGTCCTTTTTACGGGACTTTATTGACTGCATTTATGCCCTTGCGGGTGCCATGCTCGTGGCATTCTTTGTCGTCCTCCCAGGAGCACCCGTCAACTATCCTCATGCGCAACAAGAAGCGTCAAAGATGGATGTCGAGGATGCTTCTCTGCTAGCCCAGGACCCCGTTGAACAGCTCTCACGTGTGCTCAGCACGAGAAACAGACTCAACGTTACTAAAGCCATGGTTCGACCATTCATGATGCCTTTGTTTGGAGCATTTGCTATCCAGGCTTTGGCATACCCAGGCATAGCTCGAGCCTTGCCTCTTCCTACATCGTATACGTCGTTCTTCTCCTACTTCACCACCTACGGCCTTGCTTTCCAGCTCGGTAACTTTATCTCTCGAACGCACACGCTTCTCTTCCGACCCGCCAGTACCAATGCCGCTTTTACAATCATCGGAGCTTCGACATTCATCTTGCTCGCCAACTCGATTTTTCTGATCTTCTCAGCAGAAGTCCTCGTTGGGTTACTGGCTTTCGGGGCCGGTCTTGGCGGAGGAGCAGTTTATATGACTATTTTCGACCGAGTGCTGCAAGACAAATCCTTCGAGTCGGGAATCAACTTGGAATTTGGTCTTCAGATAGTGGGTGCTGGCGAGACCGCTGGTGTTATTGCCGGAGGTTTGCTGGGCGTGATGCTCGAGACTCTGATGTGTGGAGGCACATTTACAACCACAAAAAGATGGTGCCACACAAGCCATTGACAAGGAGAGTCACATATGATAGACATGGCTTGGATAGTAAGATTTATGATTAAATGAACAATTGAATTCCATTGAGGAGACTACACCCGTCTTGTAGCCATCACGAGCCAGCTCTCAATAGGCTGAGATCATATTCATCCAATCACGCATTCATATTCTACTATGTAGAATCTCGAAAGTCATCTGGTTTGATAGGATTTCTTGGCATATACTGTTCACGTACAGCATCCTTGAACCTCATTCGTCAGCTTCACCTATATCCATGAGGGGACTAACCATAAGCACAGCCACCTCACTATATCCCAGGCTTCAGCTCACCATCAACACTTATACCGTCTCATCAATCCTCTTCGCTTTACATGAAAATTTTCTCGCTTATTTCATGACAACCATCCATTGTCGTTGTTTTTCAACACAGCTACTGTTGCGCTCGTCAATTGGCATTCCTCGCCGTGATGATGAAACGAAGGAGTCACAACAAGTCTCGACACGGCTGTCGAAACTGCAAAAAGCGCCATGTCAAAGTACATACCCTCACCAAATTTCAGAATAAATCATTAACCCTCCCAGTGTGACGAAGGTGGTCCTCCCTGCACTAATTGTCTAGCCCGTAATCTTGAGGGCTGCTCATATCTCACCGAGCCACCAACCCAACTCCCAGCAACAGAGACCAGACGCAGAATAGAGCTTGAACTCATGCACCGCTGGACATCATCAAGCTACAAAAGTCTAGCCAGCATCCCAGAAGATAACCAATGGCTACAAGAAGACATGGCTCGCTGGGCTCTTAAGCATGAATATCTCCTACAAGGCATGCTTGCCTTCTCAGCTCTCGAAGTCGCACTCTGCGGCGGTGCTGTAGTTGTCGAAGAAGACTATGACACATATTACGCCAAGTTGGCGGTGGAGTACTACGATAAAGCAAGCCGTTCGTTCAGAGCACAGCTTGAGAACGTCAACTCCGAGAATGCCCAGAAGATCTTCATGTTCTCATTCCTCGCCGTTGCTGTTAACATGGCTCTCGGCCAATGCAGTGCTTTCGAAGGACTTCGCGAGGGTGTTTTAGAACGTATGGTCACATTGTGGGAGCTCCTCATGGGAAATGCCTCTATCGCCAATCAGCACTTCGACGCTTTGATATCAGGAGCTTTATCACGATCTACAGAGGCTTTAATGCTAAGGACACAACTTCAGACTGAGACGCCCACATCGTTGAGCAAGAGAACCGAGGAGGCTCTGGAGAGTCTAAGCACTATCATCAACAAAGCCTGCGAAACACCTTCTGGTTTAACTTCCAACGACCAGCCCGAAGCCAGCGTTCGAATCAGCTCTTACCGCACCAGCTTCTCCGCCATACAAACGTGTTTCGTTCAAGATTCCAAAGATGTCTTCAAAGGAATGGCCATAGGATTTCCAGCTCTTGCAGGACGAGAGTTTGGGCTAGCGCTGAAGAGTTCAGATCCAGTTGCTTTACTTCTTATGGTCTTCTGGGGCGTACAGCTTAACACACTGGGCAAGATCGCTTGGTGGGTTGGTACGTTTGGTAAGAAGATGGTGGACGAAGTCTCGGAGATGCTGTGGGAACCTGAACCTGAATTTGAGGTTATGACTATGTCGGAGTGGCGAGAGTGTATTAGTTGGGCGAGGGCGGAGGTTGGTCTGACACCCATCGTCGAGACTACAGAGGAGTAATGATTTATGGCTGCATTTTATTTGTGTAGAACTATGCGGCGTGAGGTTTGGTTTGGACTCGCCACTTATTCAGCTTGTTTGTAGGCTACGCAGATACCCAACTCAGTTTAACATCGTTTTCTGTGATTGAGCGGCGTTCAGTTCTAAACCAGCATTACAGCATAACCGATTGGTCTCAGATAATCCAAGCTTGCGCTGTCTCCCGTCTCTTTTCTGGTGCTTATGCGGGCCTCCCTTAATCAAATCGGCAATGTTTGCCTGGTATCTTAGTCTATTTTCCCCTTATTCCTTGCCCCATCGAGAGGTTTCGTCGCCCTCCTTCCACTCGCGCTCGACATATCCAAGCTCCTGCTTGACCTTCTCTACAGTCTCCTTGTCACCCGTGTTCTTTCCGATGTTGTCACTATAGCGGATTAGTTGATGATATTGCGAGTCTAGATACGGAGCACTCACCTGATCTTGACAGCTGGGCGGCCTGCCGCCGAGCTGATCTTGATGACAATGTTCAGAGGCACGGATTTTTTGCCTGTCGTGAGGTGCACAAAGTCGTTGGTAAGGTATGTTCCCACGCCAAATGTTGGCTGGAAGCCAAGGTCCTCAGCAATCTTCTTATACTCGAGACACCTCTCAATGTTCAGTGAGTCAGAGAAGACGATCAGCTTCTTGTCGGTAATGCCCTGCTTATCATAGAACTCTTTCATCCACTTGGTGTACTCTGCAGGGTCGCCAGAATCTTGACGAATACCAGCAAAGGTCTCCGCATATGTCTTCATGGTTCCGTCAGCCTTCTTGAAGGTCTCTGCTGGGAAGCCACCTTCGATAGTTTGCACAGGCTGGGTGAAAGCTCGCAGAAACTCTTGAGTTCCAAAAGTGTCGGTCAAAGCAATACCGAGCTTGTTGCCGAAACAGGCTACCCAGTGTCGCAGCGCAACCTCGGTGGCAGACCTGTAGTCACCGATAATAGCGGCAACACCCATGAACCATTCGTGAGCGACAGTTCCTACTGGAGGGATGTTGAAGCGCATAGCGAGATGGACATTACTTGTTCCAGAGAGCTTGCCAGGGAATCCCTTCTTCTCAGCTTCCTTGGAAGCTTGCACCAATCCTCGGAATACAAGGGCCTGGGTGTGGTAGTCGCGACGTCTTCGTGTGCCGAACTCGGATGTGATGCATCCTGCCTCTAACAGCTGGAGTCCCTTCTCAAATGCCTGCTTTTCTTGGCCCTCGTAGTTCCAGTCTGTGTCCATAAACTTGAAGTACGCCTCGGATGTCAGAGCAAGCATGGGGATCTCGTAGAGGATCGTGTCGACCCAAGTGCCCTTGATCTGTATATCGACGTCGCCCTCAATGGAGTCGTCTCCATTATCCTCTCCGACGGGAGTGAAGGTAGCAACAACTTGTTCTCGGGGGCTAAGTCGGAATTCCTTGAGGAAGTTGAGGTAGTCGTCGGAGAGGTAGTCGCAGTGCTTCTTGAGGAAAAGGTATTCGTCGGTAGAAAGAGAAATGTTTCCGAGCTCTGTCCATCAGGGTCAGTCTGATTTGGAAGTAAGATCACCAAAAACTGCGTTTCATACTTCGAATTTGCTCTTCGAGCCACTTGAAGGCAGTACGCGACAGTTTCTTGTCTGGAGTTCGGTTGGTATAGGCGTATGTCACAGGCACATCTTTGAAGAACTTGAAGACGGCGCATTGCATCGTCAACTTGTATAGATCAGTGTCGAGGAAGGAGATGACGCCCTCCGGGAAGGGCGAGGAGCTGTTGAAATCCATGACGGGGCTTGTTCGTGTTGTTATGACGAAGTCGAAGTCGAGGGAGAATTTCTTTCTCTTTTATAGTTGGGGCCTTATAGAGCTTGGAGAGCAGAGTTCGGGGATGCGGAAGGAAGTCGATGAAATCGTGGATAACGCGGCTCGGAAGAACGTGGACTAAGAACGAGGGCGATACTGAAAAGACAGGACCATATACGACTTCTGCGTTGTCGTCGAGCTATAGGTTATGACGTTTGCGAAATTGCGAGGTTCCGTTGAGTCATGAGAAGAGGTCTAAACGACGGAAATGTGACGCATTCAGAAGAGATCTAGAATAGAATAGCACGAACGAACCCACAGAAGAAGGGAAGCAGAGGGGTACGCTCTGAGGGAAGGTGAGGGGTTGGTCGCGGCTGCCATAGTGGATTGTAGAGGGGCACTAAGAGCGCTATGACCACACCTTATTTTTCTTTTCTTTCCAAAGAAAAAAATTTGGTCGAGTTCGCGAGGCTAGCATCCATTTTTCTTCCTGAACTGGATCTCTCTCTGCGCCTGGCTACGCGGCGTCAGGTTAACGTATCTATTTCTATTCGCAGAGTAATTCTGAGCCGATTCTCGTATCTCAGCGGGTTAATACCTAATTCCGAATTATCACGCGACCGAGGGCTCTTTTCAGAGTCCAGAAACTGCCGTTACAATGGATATCCATCGATGTCGATTCGTTCCATACAAACCTTCAGCCATTAACGCCATAGCCTTCTCACACCCCAAGACGCGCTCAGCAGCACAGGCAAACCTTGCGCGACTCGCTATTGGACGAGCTAATGGCGACATCGAAATCTGGAACCCTACGAATGGCTCTTGGAACCAGGAGCTCATCATTCCAGGCGGTAAAGATCGAAGTGTTGATGGACTTGTCTGGGTCAACGAGCCTGACCAGGATCGGTCCCGTCTCTTCAGCATAGGTTATACTTCCACGGTCACCGAATGGGATCTCGATACAGGAAGGCCAAAGCGACATGCTAGCGGTCAACATGGCGATATCTGGTGCATGGCTGCTCAACCTGCTGGATCCGACAAGGCCACGCTCGGCGCCGACCCTCAAGATCCCACCAAGCTTATCGCCGGTACAATCGATGGCGAGCTTGTCATGTACTCCATCGAGGACGATGATCTGCGATTCCAGCGAGTTCTCGTACGATCGCCTACCAAGAAGGCTCAGATGGTCAGCATCACCTTCCAGTCGCGCAGGGTCGCCATCGTCGGCTGCTCCGATAGCACAATTCGAGCGTACGATATCACAAAGGGCCACATGTTGCGTAGGATGACACTGGGCTCCGATCTCGTTGGTGGCTCCAAAGACATCATTGTCTGGTCTGTCAAATGTCTGCCAAACGGTAATATTGTTTCAGGCGATTCAACTGGCCAGGTTTGCATCTGGGATGGCAAGACATACACACAATCGCAGCGCATTCAGAGCCACAAACAAGATGTCTTGAGTCTCGCGATAAGTGCTGACGGCACATCCATTCTTAGCGGAGGCATGGACCGACGGACAATCCTGTACAAGCAAAACATTGGTGCTGGATCTCGATGGGCGAAAGCTTGGGGCCGAAGGTACCACGACCACGATGTCAAGTCTATGGCTTCTTTTGAGAGTGGTAGAATCAGTGTTATTGTCTCAGGAGGTTAGACAAGCTCTCTCTATCACTAAACACTGGCTAACTCGGATACAGGACCTGATGCTAACCCTGTTGTGGTTCCCCTAAAGGAGATGGGACGTGAAAACCACCGCATGATGCCCAGCTTGCCTCAACAGGCTCCTTTATTGAGTGCGCCCAAGGCTCGATTTGTTGTAAGTTGGTGGGACAGGGAAATTCACATCTGGCTTCTCCGAAAATCAGCCAACGACATGCTTAACAGCGCCGGCGACGAAGTCGACATCAACCAGAACCGCAAACTTATCAAGACTATCGTCGTCAAGGGAGATTCCAATATTACCTCAGCGACTATTGATGATGAGGGTTCACTCCTGGTTGTTGCTACTGCTATCGACGTCAAAGCTTTCAGATTAGAACACCAAGATCCTATCAAACCTTCGGACGTCAAGATCTCCTCTTCTGAGCTCCCTTCGAACCTTGCAGGTGTTGGAGCCATTAAGGTGCAGCTTTCGCCTAACGCACAATGGCTCTGCGCGATTCAGGAAGGCTCTCGCGTTGTCATGGCCGCACTCGACCCCGTCAGCCCCAGAACCTCTCTAATCTTCTCACCGCGTGTACAAAGACTTAAACGCTTACGACGACAAGGCCCACGCTATATTCTCAATGGACGTCTTGGCAGTTACGACAGGACCATTACACAGGTCGCTTTCTCTCCGGACTCCAAGATGCTCGCTGCATCTGACATCGCGGGCTACATTGACACCTGGATTCTGAGCGATGGTGAGAAGACCAAGCCAGAGGATGGCGCGTCTTCTTCAAGTGAGAGTGACTCTTCAGACGAAGAAGAGGAGCAGTCGCCGCAGGGCGTTGAGAAGTGGGTTCGTAACCCCAGTGCTGGACTACTACCCAAACTTCATTCTGCAGCTACAGTCCTGTCCTTCTCAGCCGATGTCCCTCGTACCAAGATCTCTCCTAGAGCTTCGCCTGATGGAATAAATGGCTCATCCGATCATGTGGACGACTACACCCTCCTCGCCATCACCTCGTCGTGGAACCTGCTTACCTTCCACCCTCTCCAAGGTTCTCTCACCCCCTGGTCTCGACGTCATGCCCGAAAGGACCTACCCGCTCCCGTCCAGGATCTCCTCGACCTGGCCAAGGGTGTCTTCTGGCAAGGCTCTCGGGCTTGGATCTATGGTGTCTCGTTCCTCCTCATGTTGGACTTGGCTCAGGACCTGCCCAAGCCTGTAGATGGCGAGATTAGTGAATCCACTGCCCCAGGCAAGCAGAGCCTTAAGCGCAAGAGAACAGGACCCTCAACCGGAGCAGGAGGCAGGATGGAGGTAGGTGCCATCGCACCCTCGCAAATTCGCAAACATACAGCTGGTCAGTGGGATGACATCGACATGGAGGATGCCCCCCGACCCGAGGACGCCAATAGCGAAGATGAAGCGGATCAGCCTGAAGGTGAACTCGCCCAGCTACGGAACCGTCGTGAAGTGGGCAAAGATCTTGAAGTTCCCGAGACTGGCGGTGAACGCAAGAGCTGGTGGATGACTTTCAAGTACAGACCTATCTTCGGCGTCGTCCCTCTCAGTACCGCAAGCCAGCCTCTCGAGATTGCCCTAGTGGAGAGACCAACATGGGATGTGGACATGCCCGAGAGCTACTTCAGCGTTGAGCAGTGGAGGAAGTAACGGAGTACGAAAAATGTAGATGTACGGCGTGACTGATAAGCTCATGGATCGTAGAGCCGTGTTGAGCATAGTTGCAAGGATGATGGCTGTCAAAAGGGTCTGGACTCAAAGAGCATGGTCCTAGTTTGTAGATTTGGATGTTTAAACTGGCTACCTAGACTAGCATACGGGCTATCGAATCAAAATTTTGGGATATCGGGTTTCTACTGCATACGTGTACCCATGTCTGAGTTGTGACCATGAAAAGATTTTGTCACTCAACGACATCACTCCTCGGGAGCTACCGTATGGTTGATGAGTAGCGTAATAAGGTTTGAGGTCCCTGCTCTCGTCGTCCAGTCTCTGATTCAAAAGGCTGAACATGTCTCGCATATAGGAGTGTTATGGATCAGACGAACTCATACCTGAATCACGTCACGAGAACAGTTACAAGAGTGACTTCTTGACTTACAGTTTAGAATTCTAGACTTCTATGACCAGAAGCAGGGGTCCGAATCGAGAAATAAGATCCCGCGGGTTTATACACTAGACTGTTGCACAACTTACCGAAATCGTCCAAATATTATTAACGAGGCCCCATTGCTCGCTCATAGAACGCGCGTCCTGGGCATCAGGAAGACCAAGACCGTTAGCCTGACCAATTCGAGCCTGTTGCCAGAATAGCCTCATGTAAGAGAGGCCATGTCAAGCCTTTCAAGGCATGTGTGAGAGTGTCCAAGTCGGTGGAGAGATCCATCCGTGAAGTGGCAGATGGAGTAGATGACAGGATGGTTCATGACATGGTTCGCGAGACTTCGATGGTGAAGTGTATCCCAAGATCCCTGAATCCTCGACTCATGACCAAACCCACACGACTCCTTCTGTTGAATCACTGGCTGCTTGATTGTAATTATGGGTAGTTGTCAAGGGATACGTATCGACAACGGGTAATCCCCAGTTGTGGCTTCGTCATGCTTAAGTATTGAGTTACCAAGAAGAGAAAGAACTTGGAAACCACGTCGAATCTAGGTTGATCCCAGGGAAGATCCGAGTGAGTTGCCAATGAGATTGTCGAACAAACGATGAGTGATTGACATCAAGAACGGCATCTAGACGTTGAAGCGGTTTGGTGATCAGCTTGGACCACAGTTGAGGTCATCTGACGTCTTTCTCAAGACCTGAGAGCGTACGTAGCACAGACTTCGCGGTAGCGAAATTTTTTACTTGCAGCTTCGTAATGATCTGGCCGTTGACTTTGGCCACATCTCTTGATATGTCTCTTGTCCTCTTGGCAATGCTTATCAAACAAACCGTGTAAACTAATCTGCAAAATAAGAAAGTCATCAAACATTCACAAAACACTAAAAGTGCCTCTAGGAAATTGTTGAATCAGGAGGTGGCAATTGAGGAAGATCGCGTTGCGTAGACTCTCTGATAGAGTTAAGATATTGGTGTTTGCATGTACGCAAGCAAGCCAAAGTCAAGATGACGCGGCCTTTGGCGGTGTCTTAGACCACACCCCCCGGTCGTAAGCGCAACGAGATCGGCAGACCACAACTGAGAATGATTGGCTGTACATGACTGAGCCTGAAGATGCAACTCGATTGACGATTGGGTGTTCTTTTTCGGGCGACAGCGTGACACTGCTAAAATTCGATGTGGGAAACGGTGAGTAGATCACAACTCGACGTTAGGTAATTGAGAAAACGGACAGAGTCGAATTCGGCTCCGATTCGACCCCTGTGACTGAGTTTTGACGCGACGCTGAGAGAACGTTCCCGCTGCCAAGAAGCTCTAGAGACGCAGGGTTAATTCCGTTCAGTGGTAACGTTGCCAGGTAAGCAAATAGTCGTCCCTCGAGTGTGTGCTCTCTCTGTGAGCGCCTGTCAAATGGGATGATGGGATTGGACGAGGCCGCTTTTCCAGGGGCAGGCGCACGCGATGCAGACGCCAAAGCCAGTTAAGCTTCTTTCCAAGCCCGCCCACTGAGCTGTATCAAGATGGCCAAGATGGTTTGTCTGTATTGTTTGTTGGTTGTGGTTTGATATTGAGGTGCCTAGAGCTGTGCCATACAAGCAAGGCGTAAGGCAGATAATTTGACTCAAGATCGACGGGTATCAAGAGAGATAAAGAAGCATGTTGCAGATCGCTGTGGAGTACTGAGAACCGTACTGAGCATCTTGTTCTGTGTTGTCTCTTTCGACTCTGCACAGATTGTCATCCCCATCGGCCATGTGGAATAGCTTCACTTGTGAGCCACATAAAATTTGCGAATATTGGGTATCGACTTTCGGGAAATAACGTCTTCGTGTTTATCTGATATGTAGGTATCCATGCAGCCATGGATGTCCTCATAGGGAAATCATTGAAACAGAACCAAAATTCTGGTGGGTTGGTGATGGAGGCAGTGGAATTACAAGGGACAAGAGGCCGCGAGTCAAAGTGGATCCAGTGGAACTGGAAATAGCGAGCACCGCCACTGGATAGATATCTCTGTGGCTAGTGAGATCCAAGATATAGAGGCCATTACAGTATGAGAATGCCTCAGAGGCCTACAATTGGAACCATAAGCGCGAATAGTTACTATGTCTCGTCGACTCTCTGGGATAGATATTGCTGCGCACGCCTTGTCCTACGTATTGCGAAAAAGGATTGCGGGCAGCGTGGCTCAGTATGGGCTGTGCCACGATACTATTTCTTCGGGCGGCTTTTTAGAGGACCTCACCACTGCCTCGTCATCGCCCACCAAGACGAGGGGCACGTTCCCAGTCAAGTACCGATACTTGTTAGTCCAGGGCCTCAGGGTCGAGTGACTCGCAGAAAACTGCAGCGTTCTTTGGCAGCCACGAGAGGGTTCTGTGCTAGAATTTGCGCCATATTGCAATGGAGGAACATTGAATGTAAATGAAACAGCACTCAAAATTTGATATTCCAGCTGGTAACCTCAGTCTATGATTGCACATTGAATCACCCACTAGAACTGATCACAAGTATAGGTATTATTTTCATTCAAAATTTAGAGTACTCCGTAGTCTACGCGGATATTACGACCCATGTCGAATTAGTGACTGCTCACTCCAAAGACTCAATTGAACTGACTCCATCTTTACAGCGGCCGATCGTTTTTAACGCCAGTCGACGGTTTCCCCGCGCTTATCATCTGCTGGGTTCAGTTAGAGGCTTCACATTGCCACAGCCAGCACAGATACAGATTGTCGTTCCTTTCCCATTATTGTCAAACAGATTCCCAAAATTTAATAAAACATTTTATCGCCTCTTGTAGTTCTTTTCTCCATCTGAACTTATCAAATAGTACATGTAGCACAAAGCAATTGCTGACGCTTGCTAATTCGCTGATGACGAGGATCTAGGCCAGGCGCCACTTCGCTTTTCGGTGTTCCCTAGGTCGACGTACGTACGCACACAATTCAAAGTGTATCACTCACTGGAAAAGACTACGTACACTTGCCCTGGCCTGCTGAGATTGGCCCTCTAGGTTCGCCTCTTGATGATGAAGCTGTTGCGTAGACTTGAGAATCGTTGACCTGTTCTCACTCAATTTGAGTCAAAGGGTATTACATATTCGTGAGGCTCATTTAATCGTTCACGGTAGCGACACGCATCAATATTCGTAGCCTTCAAACGCCCTAATGTTAAATAACAATCGGAGCCTGCAAGCACTGAATTAACTGTCCAACTCATCACAGGCCAATCATTTCAGCTATTTTATAAGGCTCAGTGGGCGTTCTCTCAGTTCCCCAGTTCCCTGAGCACTCACTTGAACAAGGAGTACGAGGCAGCTGTACTGTACCAGTACATGCCCCTGCGCCCAGCGGCCCCCACCTCGAGCAACAGTCGGCTCCCTCATTGGCCTGGCGCTCACTGCTGACGCGTAAACTGTCATCGTAGGCTCTGGCCCAGAGTGGGCAAGAGTGAACGAAACGCACACCCTCCCGAGACACCCCGTCCCTTTCCCTTTATTCCCCTGGTCCACCCTCGATTCTCATCGCCGCCTGCTCTTGCCTCTCCTCTTTTGTGCTGTCTGTCTCTCTTACCTACCTGCAGTGGTCAGCCATTCGCGAGCCGTCAACTCCTCTCCTTTAACCCTTCACTCTCGGCGACGACGAACAAAAGAAGCGAGTCAACTTGTTTCTACGACGAAAGAGTATTCGACGATACTCACGACGATTGAGAAGAAAGAAAATAAACGATTCTGGCTACCTTAGTCATCAGCTAGTAAGAGCAAGCGACAACTCCCGCGGCAACAGTCAGTTGGTCATTCTCAGAACCAAAAGCATTCATCTGGACAACGCGTGTACCGTGGCAATCAGGTCTACCATTACGCATCTCTCGTTGCTGACGACGACAATTTACAATCAATATTACGACGACATATCTCACTCCGAGGTTTCTTGAACCTCGTAAATAGCAACAATTGAGCCATCAACTAACTACCTAGCCCGATCACGTATCTGGGCCACGACATATATTGAAACATCTATCCTCAACATCTTGATCCACGAACTATCCACTTATAAAACAACATATTAGCAATTATGGCGGGCCAACGTACGCCTGCGGGCGAGTATGGCGAGGAATGGGCCCGAGACCTTCGGGTCCAATTCGAAGGCTTGTTGCGTGACAAGCGTATGAATGATCTCCGTGCCTCGTCGCGACAAGGCTCTCCGAGCTTGGGAGAGCAGTCTCCCCGTATGCGAAGCTCCCCGTTCCCCAGCGACAGCCGACCCTCGACATCCCAAGGACCTGGTCTTCCCTCTTACTCCGCCCTGCGACATCTCCCCAAGATCCCTACACCTCCCGCCGCTGGCGATCGCGATTCTCAAAAATTCAGAAACCTCCTCATCAGCTTATCGTTAACACCAACCAAATACGAGAACCCCGGTTTGTTGGACGAGGCATTGCAAACCATCCCATTAGATCGTATCTATGGCGAGGCCGAGGAAGAGACTCAGGTCTTGCAAGCTCAGGCTGAGAGTATGGGTGATGGACGACGACCCGAATGGGGTTACCAAGACTGTGTCATCCGGGCATTATTAAGGTATGTCATTTTTCGTCCGATCTCGCTTGGATGGATTGACTAACACAGTTGATAGATGGTTTAAGCGATCGTTCTTTAGCTGGGTCAACAACCCACCCTGCCCCGTCTGCTTATCTCCCACCATCGCCCGAGGCATGACTGCTCCTTCGCCTGAAGAGAGTGCTTGCGGCGCCCTCCGTGTCGAATTGTATCAATGCTCGGCTCAACATTGCGGTGCTTTCGAGCGCTTCCCTCGTTACGGCGATGTCTGGCGATTATTACAAACCCGACGAGGACGTGTTGGCGAATGGGCCAACTGCTTTAGCATGCTTTGCCGAGCTGTTGGAGGCCGTGTTCGCTGGGTCTGGAACGCTGAGGACCATGTCTGGACTGAGGTGTACTCAGACCACCAAAAGCGATGGGTTCATGTGGATGCTTGTGAGGAAGCATGGGATAATCCTCGCCTCTATGCTGAGGGTTGGGGCAAGAAGATGTCCTACTGCATTGCATTCTCCATTGATGGAGCTACTGATGTCACTCGACGATACGTGCGCAAGAATCAGCATGCTGCTGAGCGTAACCGGTGCCCTGAAGAGGTTCTTCTCTATGTTATGCAAGAGATTAAGAACATGCGTCGATCCAACATGAACAAGGACGAGCGATTCCGATTAGAGAAGGAAGACAGCCGGGAAGACAGCGAACTCCGAGGCTACGTCGTGGCCTCAATTGCACAGGCCGTAACTGACTTGGTTCCTGGATCCCCTGGCGGATCAAACCACACCGGCGCAAGCGGAAGCGATACCAAGTTGCCTGCTGAGCAACCTGGTCGACAAACTGGCTCTACAGAATGGTTGACTGCCCAGCAGCAACAATCTGGTCGATATCAACAGCCTCGCGATCCCAGCCACCGACGCCCGTTGCCTTGAAAGCCGCGCGCATACGCATTGCGACACTTTCCTCGGCATCGCGTCAGAGCTGGGTGAACGTTGACGCTTGTTGATGACAACCATAGCCATATGATATCCACCCGGGCCAAACACAATAATACCGGCGCCCGTGGTTTAGTACGATGAACAACCGATACCTCGATGACAGTACCACGGCCCTCAACCATACGACCTCCATGATACTATCATTTCGATGAACTTACGGCCACACACAATTATTCCCTTCATGTCTAATACTATACACCTTTGACAGCCATAGCATAGACTCGGCGTTGAACCATTTCAAAGAGGCTGCCGTCTTTGCGGCACAGCCTGTACTTACTACATCAACCTGCCTTTCCATTTCTTTTGTTATTTTTCTATGTATAGGGGCGCATTACGGCGGGGCATCTATGTTCCCTCAGGAGAGCAGGGTCGGGTTTAGTCCCTTGTTTCGGGGCGTTTGGCTTTGGTTCTTTTTGGGCTATCATGAGCGGTATGAAGCCAGTCAAAAGAGACGGATCAGTGGATGAAGAAGATAGGATAAATCAATGCCAAAGAGCAGTTCCTTTCTAAGTCGATGTCTTTGTTGAAATGTGAATCCATTCCAATGCACAGTGACTGAAGTTGTATGCAACGACCCCATAGTGAAATCACCAACCATCTCTCTACGACTCAGCCGGCATCCTTGAATGAACTCAATTATCTTCTTTGAAACAATGGATGATTCACAGGGGGTTTTTGAGATGACGTTGATATTGACGTGGACGTTGAAAGGATCAAACACGACCATGGGGAAGGAGTGGCACGTGACCATGCACCTGCCCCCACTGCCAAAATGCTAAGGGAACCTACCATACCCTGGAGGCAGTCACGACGAAATCACATTTTCCATCTTCCACGAGTCTCTTTTCAATTTATCGCAAGAAAGTCTAAAGACTCATGATAATGGGGTCTTCCAGTGTGAAATTAACCAGAGTTTTGCGTTCTGCTGCTCGTGAGAATCTCAAGACGCCACAAGAGCCAGTCTTACCAGATCCGATTAAGACGGTCAAAGCGGGTCAATCATCCCAGAAAGCTACGAGCGTTGAGCAAGATGCACTTTTGCCACCAGCGCCAATGAAGCGCAAAGCCCATGAAATCACAGAAGAAGATGTCTCGTATCAAGCTGAGAATGAGACAAAGGTGAAGAAACCGAAAGACACAAATGAGGAAAAGCGACTTCGCAGGTTCAGACCCAAGCCACCTCAGTCTTTCCATGAGATCTACGACCGGGCTCTTTTTCAGCGCTTTTATGTGCTTAATCGCGTCAGAGGAGGAACCCAGGAGTGCCCAGAGGAAGATGTTGAGATGACAGGATCGACTGGAAGCATCTACACCGTTCATGTTGGAAAACAGCCGCGATGTACGTGCCCTCACCATGAGAAGGGTCATCAGTGCAAGCACATCCTCTACGTAAGTATCATACCTGAATCCTCGATCGCGTTATTGACACAAATTCAGGTCATGAAGCAAGTTCTGAACGCGCCTTTTAATCTCGTCTACCAGCTCGCGCTTCTGAGCACTGAACTTCAAACCATATTTGCCTCCGCGCCTCCCATTTCGGCACCTGGACAAGCTGAGTCCGACAAGCGAAAGCCCATCGATGGCGATTGCCCCATCTGCTACTGTGAGCTTGACAAGAAAAACCAAGAGTCTATCGTTTGGTGCGCTGCCGCCTGTGGTCAGAACATTCACGAGGAGTGTTTCAGAATGTGGGCGCAGACAAAGGCTGGCGGGAAAGCTACTTGCCCCATGTGTCGCAGTGTCTGGAAGGGCGACGAGAAGCTTGTAGCAAAGGTTCAGAAAGATAAAGGCGCCGTGGAGGAGGGATATGTCAATGTTGCGGACCAGCTTGGCATCAGCCGCGAAAGAGGTATATCAACTTACATGTCTGAGTATTGTTCTGATACTAACGGTGGTGTAGATGAGTCGAGCTATTCGCGATGGTATGGAATTCACAACAGACGTCGAGACCCGAACTGGGAGGGTAACAGTTCTTGGCATGGAGGGTGGTGAAGACCATAGTCGTGCGTTACAGACGCGAAACGAGCGGTGCATTACCTCTGGTATGTGACAGGATCAACGTCGTGTTCATTTGTCCTTCGTCGAAAAGTATGATGGTAGGAGTTTTGCTCTTTATTTGTAAGGTGTTAGCGGTAGCATGGGTCACCCAGATTTGTTGCAGTCACTGTAGTTGATGGTCATCAATCTGGCGATAGAGGATTTCAGTGGTCGCGGAACCTCTCAATCATGTATGTATTCTATTGCAAATCGAGGTCATAATGTAGTCATGCTCTAGATGAGCAGTCGTGGATCAAGCGGATCCGGTCGAAGTATACATGTTGGAGGGCAAAATGAGTGCGGATAATTCCTTGTTGAAAGTGTTCAAGACTATGTAAGTCATACAAATCTCCGCCGTGTAATATTACCAGAAGCAAAGTCCGCAACATGAGCTCCTCACATTGGTTGGTGACTGAGGCACAGAAAGGTCACCGGCGTGGAGTTCGGCGGTTTCGGTGGGCCCTCCCCCGAAATGTCCCCACAAACCGCCGAGACACCGACCTACGCCGCCGTGGCATGTCGATGGACTGATTAAAGAACTGGCATCCGCTGTCGATATCACGAAACTAAACTCACGCATTCTTTCACTTTTGGTTGACTGATGTACCCAAACGTCACAATGTCGAAACTTTCATCCACCACTCGAACTCTTGTTGCACCAAAGAAGTGTCTCCCAGCTGAGTACACGGTCATAGAGCAGCCTATACCCAAAATCACTAAGCCAAATCAGCTTCTTCTTCGTATGAAAGCTGTTGCAATTAACACTGGTGAAACACAGTTTGCATCTGGACAGTTCGACTTGCTCTACAAGGCCTCGTAAGTCGACAACCACTCGTTATTCCTACTACAAACTCACATATATACAGAAACTTCCCGATCCCATTTGGGATCGAAGGCTCCGGCGTAGTTGTAGAGGTTGGCTCTGAGGTCACAGAGTTCAAGGTCGGAGATGCAGTCTACGGCATGGAGTTTGAGAAACCTCATCTCTCTAGACCCCCTGCAGCTTGGGCCTCGACATATGCCCTGACAGAGCCACAGTTCCTCCACAAGAAACCGGATCATGTTTCTTTTGAAGAAGCCGCTGCTGTACCAGCTCTCGCAGTAACTGCGTACCAAGGCATCAAGCGAGGACTCCAGCTTCAGGGAAGAGATACCCTCGCAGGACAGACGGTTTACATACCCGCTGCTCTCAGTGCATCTGGCAACACGGCCATACAGATTGCACGGAACTATTTTGGTGCTGAGAAGATCATTTCGACTGTCTCGACGCCAAAGATGGGCTTGGTTGAAGAATATCTTCCGGGAATGGTCACTCAGCTGTACGACTACAAGACCCAAGATATCGTCAAGCTCATCGGCCGCGGCACCGTCGACTTTGCAATAAGCACCCAATTCTCCACCCTCAACGAAAGCATCTCCGTTCTCAAAACCGACGGCATCCTCATGAGCATCGCCAGCATCCCTAAAAGTGAAGTCATGGCAGAAATGCTCGGTCCCAAGTTTCCCACATGGCTTGGCTGGGTCCTTGATTTATTGCAGATCTGGTACACGTGGAAGCTGCGCGGTACAAAGATTCAGTATGAGTTCATATCGGGACATCCAGGGCTTCGAGGGGATATGGAGGTTGTGGCGGATATGGTCGCTAAGGGGATGGTCAAGGCTGTTCATACGGCGGTGGACATGGATGATTTGGAGGAGGTGAGGAAGGGCTGTGAGAAGACTTTCAAGAGCAAGGGGGGGGTTGGAAAGTTTGTGGTTCGTCCTTAGGGTGGAGGAGATCAAGCTCTATGGTCTGGGGAACAGCGTGGGAAGACTGAACAGTTGATTATGTGTGGTATTTCATCTCTAGTGTACTTCTAATTCAATATTATACGAGTACGATTCTCGAAAAGTAGGTCTTTCATACAACTGGCCAAGGCGAAATCCGTTACTAGGGAACCACGGGACATAATTCCCAACAGATCTATATATAATAGTGTAGGAAGCAGAAAGGTATGAAAGACCCTCCTCGAATGTGAAGAAAAATCTTAAATCATTGACTATAAAAGTGTGTTTAAGAAAGAACTCCGAGAGAAGCGTTGTCTAGACACGATTTCAGTCGAGCATGTGAGCTCACGTAATTTCATTTACAGTATCCTATCCAGCGAAGACCTAATTTCGTCTCACAAGCCGCCTGACTCCAGTAACCCCTCTGTTGTGAAGTGTCCATGACCGCTGGGTAAGCAGATGGAACATAGGATCCAACTGCACCACTTAGCCATCCCTGACTTGAATATGCTTGCACAAAATTTTAGGACCACCCTAGAAGTTTCTCCCTTTGGTAGACTTATATAACCAACCCTCGTATCCTAACATGGAGCGGAAGCGGTAAGGTTAGGGTTTTAAAGGGGGCCAAGACCCTAACAAACAGAAAAATTCCTGGAGGCGAAGATCAGGAGTTCAGGCATGATGATAAGGATGACGACTCTCCTGATACGATCCCTCTTCCGTGCCCGCCGCGGTTTTGCCTCTTCAAGCATTGTGTCGAAGGGCATTTCCAGTGGCTCGACGATGACATGCACCGGCTCAGGCATAGGCTCGCAAGACAGTATAGCTGACTCGTAGGGTGGCGGAGACTCATATCCGCTAGAGGCCTCTGATGAGCCTGGAGGAGTCGTTTGACTTGAAGATGATGAATGTTCTTCCTTCGACATGGCGATATGATGTATAAGTCGAGTTATGTGCAAAGAAGGGTCCGAGATGACAAAGGTGATGAACTATGTGCAGAACAGAACAGACATGGTGGGGAGAAATGAGAGCCTGCTTATACTCAAAGTCCTAATGGCCTGAAATAACCTTTTTCCCTTAGGGCAGAATGATAAAGCTTGATCTTGAGCACGAGAGGTAAGAATTCGTTCAGTGCCTCATCGTGAATCTAATCGCAAAGTGACAAAAATACGTGTGTGCTTTCAGAGTAAACTTAGCGGTCTTTCAACTACCTAATGAACATCAAGTCCCTAATTCTCGTTATCGTCTTCTGACCCCAATTGCCAAAGCTTATAGTTCATAATAAGGCCGAGCGTGTAAATTAGTCTTGGTTTAAAGCTGATGATAGAGCTGAGGTAGTTTTGTTAGAACGAGCGAATGGGATGATCTCTAAGATTGGGGAGAGTTTCGAGAACCAATCAGAAGTTTTGTTTGTTCCTGAATAGGTAGGGAAACTTCCTCGGGGTTCCTGTTAGTGGCCAGGACGACAAGATAGAACCCGGCAGAGAAAGGAAATAAATAAACCGCTGAGAATTCTAAACCTGTCTCAGCATCTAGAATAATTAGGATTTTGATCCTAAAATAATAAAAATACTTGGGTAAGTTAGCTTCAGCTTTGGACATCTTGTACTGAGTTTAGTGTTTTCTTAGGGTTGCCATTCTTCTCACGTCAGGTCTGCCCCGATGATCGTGGAAGGAGTGATTATTGTACCAGGGTCAAGGAATTCAAGGCAGTTGAGTGTTTAATGAAGAGTGGAAGGACTCCTTCTGCCTTCCACGATCATCGGGGCA
>JABSTL010000645.1:0-16240 GCA_013759095.1 Fusarium sp. NRRL 29148
GTTTAGAACTGTACTATAAAGCTACAGGCAGAACAAATAGATATAGCGGGGACTTTACCCGCTAAATTTTATTTATCTACCAACTTAAGGCAAAGTCTTATGTACACCAAAGGCCTAAGTTGGTATTTAAGAAACCTGACGTAAACTCTAATGAACTTGGGTTCGCTCGTGAGATAGGTACATGGAGTAGAGATCCTGTACTACCTTACTGAGGCGGGGTCATAAAAAGCACACGAAATATAGAATAGGTACAGGTACTTATGATGCAGTAACTTGACTGATACACCTTGACAGAAGTATCAGTCAAGTTAGGTATTGAATAATACTATCCATAGAGGGTCTTGATGATATTAAACTGTCTAACTTAGAAATTGATGAAAAAATGCCAATTATAACGCTAACGCCACTGCAAATCGTTGCGGTTTTGTTTCATCATTTGTGCCACTTATTTTTGTCCCCCGCACCTTGATAACTCCAACAACTTTTTCTGCCTCCTCCTCAATTTCATACCTGGGTACCTACCTAACAACTGCGACAAACAAAACCACCAAGGACGTACATGCTCCGTCGCCTCTTCAACACCATGGCCGAATCAGCATCCAAGCGCGTCAAGACCACAGGCAATGGTCCTCTCATCGGCACCCACAATGGCCACTTCCACGCTGACGAGGCCCTCGCCGTCCACATGCTCCGCCGTCTTCCCGCCTACCGCGATGCCTCTCTTGTCCGTACCCGCGACCCTGCCGTCCTGGCTACCTGCCACACTGTTGTCGACGTTGGCGGCGAGTACGACGCTGAGAAGCGCCGTTTCGATCATCATCAGCGCGGCTTCACGACCACCTTTCCCGGCCGCCCTACAAAGCTCTCCAGCGCCGGTCTTGTCTTCCTGCACTTTGGCCGCGCCATCGTTGCTGAACGCCTTGGGCAACCCGAGGACTCTGCCGACGTTGAATTGATTTACAAGAAACTGTACGAGAACTTCGTTGAAGCCCTTGACGCCCACGACAATGGTATTTCTGTTTTCGACCCTGCTGCTGTCGCCGCTGCAGGTCTCGAGAAACGCTTTAGCGAGGGCGCCTTTGGCCTTGGTGCCATGGTCGGACGTCTGAATCCCAAGTGGAACGACCCTACACCATCTGATCCCGCTGAGGCTCAGGCAGCTGAGGATGCCAAATTCAACGAGGCCAGCAACCGCATTGGCGAGGAGTTCGACAGAGATCTTGACGGCTACGCCGGTTCTTGGCTCCCTGCCCGCACCATCGTCCAGCAAGCCTTCACCAAGCGCACGCAATACGACGAGCAGGGCCGTCTGCTTGTCCTCGAGGGCCAGTCTGTGCCCTGGAAGGATCATCTTTATGCTCTCGAGGACGGTACTCCTTCGGTGCTCTACGTTCTATACGCTGAGAAGCCTGAGCCTGGCGCCAAGTGGCGCATCCAGTGCGTTCCTGAGAGCAAGGACTCCTTCGTCAGCCGAAAACCCTTACCCGAGGCATGGAGAGGATTCCGCGACGCTGAGCTAGATGGCATCAGTGGCATTCCTGGCTGCGTCTTTGTCCATGCAGCTGGCTTCATTGGTGGTAACAAGACTTTCGAGGGTGCCAAGCAAATGGCGCTCAAGGCTCTGGATGCCTAAAGAGAGTATCACCACCTGGAAACTATTTAGTTTGTATGAACATTTCTACGATATCATGGGAAAATGCAAAAAGTTCCGGGTAATACTACACACTAAGACAAAAGGGAGAGAAGAAGAAAAAGGGAATGGAAATAGAAAGCATGCTTCTGAAACGAAGCAGGTAGCTAAACGACCAAATGAACATGATAACCATTTGCGGAGAGTGTGGTGTTTCTCTCACCCTGCCGCTGTCAAAACAACATTATCCGATGATTTCAGATCGAGATATGTCCCCTGTGTGTGCGAGCCAGATTGTCTGCCAATTCCCAAACGCCAACTGTGCGATCCTCGTAAGTCGTCAAAACCGATTTCGCAATCCACCACAAGCCCACGCACAAGGCTTAGTACCAAAGAAACACACGTTCCATGTTTTGCGAGACAACAGTGAAGAAGTGTAAGAAAGAAAGAAAGAAAAACCCCCTCTTTGTTCCGGCTCCGTTGCACTTTTCTCTTATCATTTTCACTCGACGCTCTATCGTCGGATTGGGATGCCCTCGCCGCCAGCGGCAACAGGCTCAGGTATAGCAGCGTCTGCGTCTTTGGACTTGTCGGCATCATTACCCTCGGTCTCGTCAGCGCTAGTCTCACTCTTAAGGAAGCTGCTCTCCTTAATAGGGCTGCCAGCCTGGATGCCGGGCACGGAGCCGTGGTGAGCGTGCTTGGGTACGCTGGCCCCGGAGCCGTTCATCGGGGAAGAGAGGTGGGGAATGTTCTCGGGGACGGGAT
Organism: Fusarium sp. NRRL 29148; assembly: GCA_013759095.1. Classification (NCBI taxonomy): domain Eukaryota; kingdom Fungi; phylum Ascomycota; class Sordariomycetes; order Hypocreales; family Nectriaceae; genus Fusarium; species Fusarium sp. NRRL 29148. Next base: position 2,399 of record JABSTL010000645.1, read on the forward strand.
GCTGAGAGCCGACGGCACCAGCATCAACACCGTCGCCCTTGCCGGCCTTGGACATGGCATAGTCGCCCGAGTCGAAGTATTTGCGGTCCTTGAGATGCTTGGCGAAGTGGTCGGATCGAGAGGGCAGCTTGCCGTAGAGGCGGAAAAGTCGCTGCTCCTCAGGAGTGAGTGACTATAATGAGGGGTTGGCGTCAGCAAAGTAGTCGGTACGATTGAAGATCGCGCCGGTGTAGATATTGTGAGGAGGGATTGATATTGACGGGTACCATGGTCATCGAGTCATGCACAGAGGGGAGCTCGAATCGCCTGAGGTTGGTTGGTCTCTATGGGCAGCTTACCTTGACGTCGACCTTGTTCTTCTGATGAGGGTTCATGGCGAAAGAGGTAATTCTGATACGCTAAGGTCGAGATCACAAGAGAAGGTGTGAGGATGGGGTCGAAGGAAAGATATGTAGAGTGCTGCTCTCCTGGTATTTAGACAAGCTAAGAGTTCGTTTTGAAAAGGACCAAGATCGAGCGAGAATGGCGGGGAGGATTTATTGGAGGAGCCACGGGCAGGGTCCTAACTTAGGTGGTAACAATGGATAGGTAGGTAGAGTAGTAGCAGTGGCAGTAGCGGTGGCAGCAGGGGATTTTAGGGATTGATGGGTGATTGTGCCTGATTGGGGGGCCCGAGAGCAGTTGGGTATGATGTAGTTAGCTGCCCTGTGAGCCTGAGAGGCTTAGTGGGGTAGCGAGTTTCCGTACGAGTTACAAGGATGCCCGCTTGTTGGCTAGGCTGTGCTGTTGGTGAGGTGTATGAAGATAGAGGGGCGGCGGCTTTGCTGTATACACGTCATAGGCGCATGGGGTGAAATGCGGACAGCCAACTCGATTACTGATGTGTGTGTACTGTGACTATACCTCTCTGTTTTCACAAGACTTGCGTCTGTCTCTTCCTTATTATCGATGGTTTGTACATCTCTAATGGATGCTTGTCTTTACTCCAAAAGTGACAGCATGTGCGTTCTTTCCTGTCCCCTTTCTGTCCTTCACGTGTCGATTCAACTACAACTTCACTCTCCAATGGTCAATACGTACTTGTAAGGTATAGTCAGCACATGATAAACGCACTGTACATGGGTGGCTATATTAATATAGTCAACTTCTATCAGGCTCTAGGGGAGGAAAGAAATCCCAGGACCTTGATCCTAGATGACAAAAAGACTTGGGTAACAACTTATAAGTTTAGGATATCATTTGCTGAGTTTATTTCGACACCCTATCTCAAGGTCTGGTGTTTCTTGCTCCCCGAGGGAGCTGTACCAGGCAACGCGATATCATCGGGTAACTACAGCAATACGATGATCCGCGCTGCATGAATTGTATCTGTGTCCACGCCCCAGGCATGACAATGACCCGTACTTTGGTCGGGCATTGCTTATCCAGCAGGAATCGCAACAAGCCGTCAACATATACCTGTTTTATGGGTCGACAGTGAATTGGACTAGGAACATCCTCGCTGGTTATCGAGAGTGCCGTCGACATCTGACAGTGCATACCCCGGCGTCACCAAGATCGTCAGGGCGACTTGCTCGTCCCCTGGTAGCTTGCATTGAAGTCAACATCCATTGATACCCAGTGGGTAATCAAAAGCCACGGTCTATGGGTTCGGATTTGGGGACCACAATTGGGCTGCTGGGCCCCAGACAGCGGCACTGTCAGGCATGCTGTACTTGAGAATGCAGCTTGTTGCGATATGGGTTATGGGTTATGGTTGTACGGGCGAGTCAAGACAACATCGAAGCGAAGCGAGTGAGGCGTTGTTGGTAAGCGTCGTCTTGACACACCAACAGGCGTGAAGAGACACCGTCGTTTGCCAGGTTGATGGCTATCTTGCGTTTCATTGCGCTCTGCTCTTGTCTCGTGCTTATCTATAAGCAATACTTTGACTGGGTGTCAGTGGACGAGAGCCGAGAGATTCTAGTGGCAGAGTTCATTCGCCTCGATAAGGACATGAAATGCGGCTTACTTACTTACTTTGCCTAGGTACGTTGAACTACGGTAGCGCTATGCTCCATCGCTCACATGGCATTCTTTCTAGCGTCATCAGTCATCCAGTGAGCTAGGAACGGAAGCCGACATACTGCGGCACCACAAACACCATTACCGGCATTCCATCTCCGGGTTGTACTGCACTGTGTGTCCGTACCTCCTCTTATTGGGATCAATACTACTTTCTTGACCATGTCATTGCTGTCGGGCTTCTCCAAATTTCAGCTACTTCTGGCGTGCTATTCTCTGTCCACGAACCCACGCTTGTTATTCTTCGACCAAAGGACTATTGTTGGAACCACAATGGCGATGATCGCCTGAGCAAGTAATTGATGATACACATGGCGCTTCTTAGTTCTAGCATTCGAAGCTTGGGAAGGCGCCGGCTGCTGATCATCGTTCTCGGGATAGAGTTCGTTCTGTTGGCGCAAAGCGGAAGCTTGACGCACCCCACAGGCCGGCCCTCGCTTATTAATTAATGCAGAGGTATTGTACAGTTGAAGGTGTGCTCATCATGAGAATCTCTCCATTATGAGGAGGGCAGCAGCATCAGTGGCTGGCTGGTTTGTTGATGAAGATTTGGCTTGGCGTCAAAGTTAAACCCAGAACTGATGCTTCCTGTCGGCAGTTGATCAATCCATCACTGCAGATGGCACTGATCGAATTGCTGATGTTTGGCCTGATCAGTCATTCGTCTTCTTGGCTCAACATTAAAGGTTATGATGGCACACGACTTGCGTCTTAGTGTGACTCAATGGCTGCTAAAGAGCTAACTTATACTGCCTCTGTCTTGTTGGGACGGGTATTACGGTTTCTAACATGGGCATTTTAGACACTGGATAGCGGAATTCTCATTATTACGGTATGCATATTCTTATGTCTGGATCCGCTGAGTAAGTCACCAAGGTTGGTTGGTAGTTGGAGAGGTCCGAGACATGTTGATCAACATTCTAACTAGAGAAGTGTTCGATTCACAACATCACTACGTTAATCCTTCTGCTGTGCATCCAAGAACAGTGTTGTGTCGTGTCATGCCAGCCTTGGTAGTTAATAAGCACACACAGTCACTCATCATCATCATCATCATGCAGCATCCATTCCTTCCGCATGCCAGTGGCACCTTGTTGGTTACAACTAGGGTCGCATGACTCAAAAACGGACAGGCTTGTTCTGAGTTGGCTGCAATATGTACTAGCGACGTTGAGAAGAGGAGAGAGCGACAACTTACAGTGCTCTAAACCAGGCTGGGGTTCAGCTGTGACGAAGCAACTGCCAAAAGTTGCCGCTGGTATTGGACAGTGATTTGCTACGTGCTCTTTTCTGTCTGAGCCCGGTAGTCTACAGTATGTCATTGGAGTGTTGATATCGGATTGGTCAATGTGACAAGGGCCTCGGGCTTTTGAATATCGAGGGTTTTTGGTTTAGTCAATCCCGGTAAATTCATGGAAACCGACGGGAATGAGTCGGATGTGTTTGTTCTTGAAACAATGGAAGATAGCGAAGCTGGAGAGTCCATTCAGATGCACGAGACTGTGGCAGCAACTCTCTCTGAGTGAGATGACTGTTTCAGATGCATATTGTTTGTTTGTTCTGGAACGATGTTGGAAGCTTCGAGGTTGTTTGAGAAGCAAACGCCTTTTTACTGATCTTGGCCATGAAGAGTTGCAACTCTGTAATGGTTGAATAACTAGTTGAACTACAAAGCGTAACATTGGCCATCAACATACTTAGGTGCCTCAAGTACTGAGGCACTACAAGGATCAAGATACGGCTGGTCTCTCAACACCTAGTCAGTGGGTTGACGTACGATCTGCTGCATCGATGAATCGTTGTTTTAGTAATTAAACAATGCTATTGTAAGCAAGCGGTTATCGGTTGCACGGTTGTACGGTTACACGGACGCCGGTCCCAGGCATTGTACGGGAGTTGCATGGTCAGTCTGGAGACTCGATAGGGCTGACTTATGTGAGTGGGCTCTTTACAACAGGCTTATTATATGCTGAGATTGACTAGGACAATGATAATATATCGTACTACATTGGTAAACAGACCTAGAATAATATACTACGTTACACTCTTCTTTATGCCCAGCTACCCTATACGAGTTATACGCAAAATGCCGGACTGACAGCCCGTGCCGTGGTCGATATCTCCTCTTGGAGCTAGCGCGATAAGTTTTCCAGAACCTGACCGGATCGGGAGATTGGCCGGATGGCATCATCAGGGCCCCCTCTGATTTGATGATTGGGACTCGATTTCTAAGCAGAAATATCCGCTTCTGAGCGACGCAACACAACGCATCAACCATCACAAGCCGACGAGTTTAACGAGGAGGGACAAGGGAGAGATGATGAAATACATACATAGAAAATGGAGATCGGAGGAGTAGGCAGATGATACCTACCACCTAAACACCGCAGTTGTTTCCCACAAGAGAGACAAGCCAAGTCAAGCCACTACAACCAACCATATCAGTATCAGCCCTTTTGATGCTCTAGTTCTATCATATCAAACCCATACCATTCATTCATAGCCTGAGGTGGGCTAGTTGATACTCTTCGGCGCTTCTCTTCTTCTTGACTTTGACAACGGGCGAACCCGCGGAATTGGACCTGATTCTCGGCAGCCAAAAAAGACAAGGAAGATTCTTGTAGGTACGAATACTATAGTACTTATTCATTATCTACCTACAAGGTACCTCACTCTACAAGTTTAAAATTTCCTCTTCTATCACTCCCCCATCAACTATACCCGACTTTACTCAAACTTGCCCTGGACCACTGATCGACACGGGCCGTTTATTTTATTTTTTCTGCTGTCCGTCTCTGTATTTGACGTCCGAGCCTTTTTTTTTTGTGGTGACGCTTCGGGTCGTCGCTCAACCAGTCTAATTATCTGGACCCTCGGTCTATTTACTGGTTTATCGACTGGCTGGAGTGTGATTCCATCTATCGTATCAATTTCAAATTGAACCGGGTCTCCTTGTTATTGTTGTTGTCGTTGTTATACTTAAAAAAAAGTCAAACTCCGCGCCAACTCCGATATCGTGGAGAACAAGAACCTTTACGCCTAGCGTCCACCAACCTCCGGTTTCGCTTTATCAGAGAGTTTGTTCTCTTGATACTATCCTCCTCAGAAAAAACACACTATCGGTATATACCATACGACTGTCGCAGTCTGTTCAGTCAGAGCAGCCTTGTTTCTAGGCTTCGAGGCTCATATCTCATCAGTTTACCCGATTCTCATTACCGGGTTTCCTCATCTTGAACAAAATCTTCCCGAATACCGATCAATCACACCTGACGGCAACTCAAAGCAAGGTGGGCGCGCTCAGAAACGACCCTTCAAAGCAAAACCCAGACTTTGTCTCACGATGGGTCTCCTGTAAGCCACAACTTACAACTCATAAGGTCTTATAAGCTGACCAGACTTTAGAGCCTTGGGAACAGCCCTTGATTGGCCCGATGCCAAGAAGCGCGCTTCTCAAGTCAGAGAATGGGGTATCAAGGTGAGTTTCTTTCTCATCCTTCATATCCAATCGTCAGGTTTCAGTGGCGATGGATCGCTAAATCTCTATAGCAACTTCTGGAGATATGGAATAAGGCCAAGGGAAAGGAGCGCGACGCTCTCCTCTGGGGCGACGAGGTTGGTTCAACCACATAAAACTGAATGATCTCAACTAACATTTTACATAGGTCGAGTATCTTGTGGTAGTATACTCGGAGGACAACCAGCGAGTGCTGCTGTCCCTTCGTCAGGCAGAGATTCTTGAGGCGTTGGCTACCGACAAGGAACTGGAAAAGCAAGGTGGCTGTGTCCCAGATCTTCAAGACGTGGACACAGCTGGCGCGAAGAAAAAGTACATCAGACAGCCCCTAGACTTTTCTGCCATCTGCTGACCCTGAAACAGAGAGAGAACCATCCCCGTCTTTCACCCTGAGTTTGGACGCTTCATGTTGGAAGCGACCCCAGGTAAGCCTTGGGGTATCGGCTTCAAGGAGCTCCTCGACGTGGAACCAGACATGAAGTTGCGGAGAAAGATCGCCAAAGAGCACATGCTTTTCACTGAATATCCCATCACACTCACAACATACCCTCAAATCGGCGTTCCCGGACAATTCACCGACCCCTACTTTCCGCCCTCAGGACCGCGCCTCCGCTCTCAGTTTGTCCCGGATGAGATCGCCAACCCCCATATCAGGTTCCCAACTCTAGCCGCAAACATACGATCTCGACGAGGCCGCAAGGTTCAGGTCAATGTTCCTATCTATCACGACAAGAACACACCAAGACCCTGGAAGGACCCTACCGTGGACTTTGACAAGCATGACTGGCCCGAAGATGATGACGTACGAAACGGAGCTGCCCCTGACGACTTCATCCATATGGATGCCATGGCTTTCGGAATGGGTAGTTGTTGTCTCCAGATCACTTTCCAGGCCAAGAACATCACTGAAGGAAGAATGCTCTATGATCAGCTGAGCCCGCTTGGTCCTATCATGTTGGCATTGACTGCTGCTACGCCCGTGTATAAGGGGTTCCTTGCCAACACCGACGTGCGGTGGAATCAGATCAGCCGCTCTGTGGACTGCAGAACCCCCGAGGAGTTGGGAGAAAAGGTAAGTGCGCTCTCATGCTCTCGAATTCGATCTGCATTGCTCACAATGGAACAGCCACTTTCAGAAGGTGTTCGAAGGATACCAAAGTCACGATACGCCTCCAACTCAACATATATCGCCATAGACCCTCGATTGAGGAACGAGTACCTCGACCCTGACCTGGTCTATGACTCTGACATCAAGCGCCAGCTTCTCGAAGGGGGCATGGATGATCGACTGGCGACTCACTTTGCTCACCTTTACATCCGAGACCCCATTGTTGTCTTTGAGGAGGATCTGCAGGAGTTGGACCTCAGCAAGACTGACCACTTTGAGAACATCCAGTCAACTAACTGGCAGCACATGCGTTTCAAGCCCCCGCCTGCTGACAACAGCATCGGCTGGCGGGTCGAGTTCCGCTCCATGGAGATTCAGATCACGGATTTCGAGAACGCGGCTTTCTCTGTCTTTATGGTCTTGGTCACACGTGCAATCCTGTCATTTGACCTCAACTTCTACATCCCTATCAAGAAGGTCGACGAAAACATGGAGCGTGCACACGCAGTCGATGCTGTTCTGAAGGAGAAGTTCTACTTCCGGCGCAACCCTTTCCCTAGCCGCCCCTCGAGAGCCAACACTACCTTTGGTGACGACAGTCGACCCGGATCAGCACATCCCAGTCGACCAGCATCACCTGGGGGCCCAGTGGAGCAGGAATTTGAGGAGATGACAGTGAATGACATTATCAACGGCTCAGAGTCGGGAGAGTTTCCCGGCTTGATCCCGATTGTCGAGAGCTATCTTGACAGCGTCAACGTCGATGTATCGACTCGATGCCATCTGTCTACATATCTGGATCTGATTTCACGTCGAGCTTCAGGAAATCTTGACACAACAGCCAGATGGATCCGCAACTTCATTGACGTGCATCCCAGTTATAAGCACGACAGCGTCGTCAACGATGAGATCAACCATGATCTTATCGGCGCCGTGATTGCCATCGGCGAACGGGAGACGGCCGGCCACGACTTTGCGGGTCTCGGGATCCACGGCCTAGAGCGTCTGCTGAACGGCTTCCGTGGAGGATGCGGCGGTTCAAGCACAGCAGCCAACGGAGAGACCAACGGAACACAGGCGGATGCCACCAATGGGTCACTGAAGCGGAAGAGCGAGTGGATTGAAGGCCAGGAGACTGAGTCATGATGGCAGCGTCATTGAATTTGGGTCGGCGTTCTTGGTTGCTTTTTTGAGCATAGTAATAGGATGTATCTAGAAAGAAAAGAGCAGGGATCAACGCTGGTTTCAGGATATAGTTGCTGTATTGAAGGGCTATGCTGAGACACGGCACGGCTGTTACTGAAGATGTTGAAGCAATCATTTGACAGTGCCACACTAGAAAGATATATAAACATTGGGCGATTTTACTGTCGTCTGGGTGATGTGTATTCTGCGTTCCCAAGACTCGAGGCTCGCCTTACATGATCCCAAACAAAGTCCAACCTATACGAGACTGTTCACTTGAACCAAGAATAGTGAAGTCTCAGTGTTAAATAGAGTTCAAAACCAAGCATTCAACTATACCACTATCCGCAATTGCCCTGACGATCACATGACTCGGTGTGTTAGTCTGCATAGCACATTCGACATGTCAAGTTTGGCATCACGGACGGGAATTATCTCGTTCGTTTCTTTCGGAGCTTTTCCACACCATGAGACAGAGCTAACCACAGCACATACATAGGTAGGTAGGTAGGTAGGTGGGTGGGTGGGTAGCAGCAAGCAGCTAACTAACTAAGTAACTAACTAACGGATGGATCAGATCAGATGGATCAAAGAGAGGCCATCAAAACGCCTCCTTGTAAGCGAGCTGTCTCCGTAAGCGAGAGAGGGTAAAAACATTGACCTTGGCTTGAGTTGGCTTGAGTTGGCTTGAGTTGGCTTGAGTTGGCTTGAGTTGGCTTGAGTTGGGTACCTCGCACCGCAGTGGCTGACTGGGAGGAATTCTCTGCCGTGCCGTGCCGTGCCGGGGGGAGATGAAGATGCAGTATAGCGTCTCTCGGCCGATTCTAGAAAGAAAGACACGGTTCTAGTTGTTGGTTTGCTTTTGTTTTGGCTTTGCCGCTGCAAGAGTCGCATGTCTTTGACTTGTGGTAGTTTAAGGAGGCTTTTCTTCTTCTCAGGGGACCCCTTTCAGTCTGAAATTCTCGTAAAGATCCATAAACCATGCTCTCTACGGAGTATGTACATTAGGCAAAGAAGAAAAAGCAAAAAAAGCCACGCTGGGGTAGTTTGGCGTGGCAGTTGAAGTGTTGGCTCGGTATTAATGTTTTTGAGGAGATATCATGAGAGATATCAGACAGGCACCTTGACCGGTCGCCGCATTTGGAGAGTCGAGACACCGGTGAGGGTTCGCTACAGCTGAGAGTGAACGGTAGAATTGAGCTATCATTATCGGCGAATTTATTACTAGGCCGTCAGGTTCTACAACTTATGATATCTTTGCTTTTTCCGCTGTCGCCCCGTGTCTAGGTACCCAGGTGGGGGGGGGCCTACGGGGGGTAACTATATTATCTACGGTGATTTATAACATGGGATTCTTAGCTCTGAGCTACAGTAGCTAGCTCGAGGCACGCGGCATGCGAGAGTGCGGCATATCGAAAAGGGATGTAGCTACAGTGGGAAAAGATCTGCTAGACAGAAGGGAACGGAAGTGTCTCTGAGAAATGAGATTGTCGAACGGCGATGTGATCATGTGAGCGCTAGTAGACCAAGACAGACAGTTTATATATACGTACAGTATAGTGAGAGTGAGAGAGTGAGAGGGACAAGAGAGACAAAGATAAAGACACACCTAAAGAGCGAGATGGCCGATCCGAACGCGAATCTGAAATGTATCGGGGCCGAGGCGGTTTGAGTGAGATCCCGCGCCGGGTCCGGATCCGGAGCCTGGAGGATCAGACAAACTGACAGGATCAGGCATGATCAGTCAAGTCAAGACAGGCAAAGGAAGACAAAGACAGCAAGTATATTATACATACATAGCTCAGTTGGTAGTCACAGTTGCAGTTTTGCTTGTTTTGGCATGAGTTCCCATGATAGATAGACATGTTGACCATGCATCAACTGACTCGTCCATTCTCGCCCTAGAGATCAGCAACCTCTACACGGGGACAGAGACAGAGACAGAGACAGAGACAGAAATAAGCAAGTGATTGATTAGATAGATACCTACGTAGTAAGGATAGATGCTCCCGAAATGACAAAACGTTGTATGTACATCGTTTTCTCGTATCCCTGTCTCGAAACTAGTGATGCAACTAGAGGTTAGCATTAACGGTGACCAACAGAATCTACAGCAGGGGATAGTATTGGATCGTACGGTAACCCTTTCCGCACGGGACGGGGCTGAGTTTAGTGACCTTCTGATGGGAGATGCAAGGAATCGGTGATGTATGTACTTGCATATTGTATAGATCAGCAGTACTCTAACTGTTATGTGATAGTCTTGAGCAAATACAAGATATTGCATCTCACCCACATGATGGATATGATATGATATGATATGTTTTAATGCAACAACAACAACAACAATAACCAATATGGATCCTCTCGACGAGGAGATATACTAGCCAATAACGATAAATTACCATGTCTCACAACCAAGACCTACACTACCTACTATACATACATACTGTACCTAGCAAGCCATCAACTCCATGGAAGTGTGTATGTATGTATACACGCCCTGCCGCCTGCTGAAGCTGCTCATTCTGAACCTATGTACAATTGCCGAAGCACGGCGCCATTCCAAACTGGGCGTTGCGTTGCGTAGCGTTGCTCTCAGACATCAAAGGCTCGATCCCCAAACAGATCTTGCCTTGGCCGGATCGAAAGAAATGATCAGTCGCTCGTTCCACTAACTTGGAGCATCGCGGAACAGCTCCAGTCAAGCAAAGTCAAGTCAACGGTCGGTCGAGTTCTAGGTCCAGGTCCAGGTCCAGCTGAGTGAGCCACTGAGGAGTGAGTTTTTTCCCGATCTAGCAGGCCGTATAATAATCTTGACGACGAGGTATTTGCTTAGTTGCAGATCTTGGCAGTAGCAACGGTAGAGATCCGACTGATGTGCTCATCTCGATCCGGTGCTGTACCTATATCCTCTCCTGTTACTGTATGTATGTACGTTACTGTACTTGAAAGCTAGGAGTCATGTCCCCAGTTGGTGGGTTTTCGCCGTTGTGACGGCTTCGGCCTGGACTCGGCCGTGTGTGTGCGCGTGCATATGCATAACTCGACTCAACTGTTGTCTTTAGGAAACGGGCTTCTGGGCTATCAAAAAGTATATAATAAGAATAAAAATAACAATGAAGAAGAAAGAAGACAAGGTGACGTCGCGCGGTTGAATAGGTATCTCGGCAGTTGTGTTGTTTGTTGCCAAATGTCCAATATTGTAGTGTCATCAACGGAGATTCTATGTTTAAATCAGGTCCATTCTCCGAAATGAAGTTCTTTTGTCTGTTTTATTCTCCTTTTTAGAATACTACATGCATGCATGCATGCATACAATACTAAATGCTAGATCAGATAGACAGAGACCCTTAAACCACCTCCATGCAACGTCAAGATGCAAGGGATCAAACCCTCACATCGCAACAAATATAGCACGCAACCAACCAACTAAGAACCGATATCTGTCACCGAAAACGAAAACGCCCTTGATGTAAAACCACGAGGCCCTTTAGCTTGTCACATTCCTAAGTGGCTTAGCCAACCTTTTGTGTCTCTCAACTCCTCTCCAGCTCCTCGTCTATCTGGGCGGGCGTACATGCAGTATACTCTTCTCCCTTGCATATGTCTGTCTACTCTACTCTACTCGAAGCCCATGATTTAACCCCTCGTGCTTACCATGCTAGCGACATGCCTGTACCGACTCCATACAAGATCTCATCCCAGAGACAGACCCCCGGGTGAAGAATATGTATGCATGTATGCTTAGGCTGAGTGAGGGAGGCAGAGAGAGACAAGACCGTGAACTAGACCTAGACTCTGAGTCCTCGAAAAATGACAGGACCCTTGCTTCTCTCCTCTCGGTTGGGAATTCCACGTGGCGGCGGCGGTGGCGGCGGCGGCGGTCCTATTCCCGTCTCGCAACTTGGTCTTGTCTCTCTGGAATGTCGGCGGTTGAAAGGCGTCGAGTATGAGCCAAGAATGACGGCGAAATAGGGTCGAAACGATATCTTTTAGAGTTTGTTACCATAGGTAGGTAGGTCGGTAAGTAAATAAATAAATAAATAACTCATCTCATCTCATCTCATCTCATCTCAACTCAACTCCATAGCGATCTAGCAGATATAGCTCAGTTCTCCTTCCAAAGACGTCCTAGCAGCTTAAACGTGGTGGTGGAGCTGTTGGAGTCGTCTTTGAGCACCTATCCGTCTCTTTTCCATGTCTTGGACCTCTGTCTCTTCCCGTGGCGTCATGTCTGAGGCCTTCTATACCCGAATCACCACAAGGTTTTACGTATAACAGGTCTAGCTGAATGTCAAATCACTCCATTCTGTATGCAGTACAGCAAAGTACATTACAGTAGATACATCATAGTCTGGAAGAATTGCTCAGTGAAGAGGCGTATATATTACTGTAGGTCTCACGGTAATGCACAACACACATGGTTGGGCATGCCACCCGTCAGAGCCTCACAGAAGGACGATAATCTCTAGACCGACTCCTGGATCCTCCATGGAAAAGCCACATGGATACTTACATGATAGCCTCCATACATGTAATAGCATGTAACGCAACATCAGAGAATCCAGCCAAGCACTTGCAGACACGCGGCATAGCAACTGAGCCCTCTTATCTTGTTCTCGCCCGTGTCACCCTTACCGTGCCTGTCACAGCCATTGTAATACAGGTGAGTAAGGGAGAGTTTCTCTCCCTCCCTCCATACTCGCCTCCCCTCCCCGCCTCTCCCTCTCTCTCACACACAGACTGCATCTTATATAATCCTTCCTGTGCTCCTGTCCTATCGTTCAACTCAAGATACAATAGGGGAGGACCAGGGAAGATCTTGGAAAGACGCGCAGATCGCGTGCTTGCAGCCATGTTTCTGATCCAGTATCACAAGAAACAGCGCATACGAGGCCTTGTGGAATCCCCTCTTGCATCGGACATCCGTCTGGTGGATTTTGCTCAGGCGTTGGTGGTTCAGGCATCAAGACATATTCATGTATGTCTGGTCTGGGGATGACTTTACAATCGCACGCAGAAAGGTCTTTCGATGTATTGTTGCACATGAAAATGTATGTGATGTTCCCTATACTTCGGATGCAGAATCCAGCGTAGGGAGTTGATACAAAATTTATATCAGACGAATAACCAACACTCACACGTACATTACCCAAGATCTCATAATGTCTTTATAATGGCAAACTACCTTCTCGATACTCTCGTCTTATCTTGCAAGTCTCATCGTGTCGTCTTGTCTTGTCTTGCCTTGTACTACGTAGCCTATCCAGAAACTCATATCCACAACACCATCACCAACAACTCAGAAGCGCATATACATGCACGCACGTTCCCGTGTCCGATGAGTTCAAGCAAGCTACCCGTTCGTCAGATCTCCCGCTCGTGCCTTGATTAGCCTCCCGTCTCGTGCTCGTCTCCCATGTCCTACCCCCTATTGTTCTGTGTAACTCAGCCTGTCGAACCACTGGCTCACTAATGCCTCCAATGCGCATTGTCTTGTTGGCTTCTGTTTTAAAAGTCACTTCCCGTACAGATAAGCTAGCACCCGCTATTCCCGTCTCGTAGTCTTTACAGGAGATATATAATCTTAAAATAAGTAAGGAAACACTCTGCTTCATGCATTCGATCCAGCACATACTAACAAGTTGGGTGGTCTTGTCTTGTCTGTCTGTCTGTTTGTTGTACCTGCAATGAGCCCACTTTGTCATCTTCCTCTAAATACTAAAGCAAGACACTGTAGATCTATGCAAGGCCGAGATATCATCATGTACTCCTAACCCCACTAAGGCAAATGATTGTCCCTCATCTCCAGAAATGACTAATTAAGCTTCGCCAATCTTTCAATAGTCTCGATGCCTAAGTGGCAAATGCTTCCGCCCCTGCAGCCGCTGCTTCTATTAGGCTGCTTAAAATTTATACTCAAGCTCACTCATATTCACACTCGCAGGCTGTCATAGGGATATTG
>JABSTL010000646.1:0-38418 GCA_013759095.1 Fusarium sp. NRRL 29148
TAGGAAAACAAATCATTAAAAGTTCTGCCTAAAGTTCAAAGCTTTCAGCAGTCGTTTTTATAATGTGTCCCTAAACTATATGTAGATGCTGAGATAGCACTAATGGCTTTAGCCTTTAGCTTGTAACTGGGAAGAGATGCGGCGTTGTGTAAAGATAATATATGTATAGCTATTACAAGTAGGGTTAAAGTTATTCTAACTTCTGTATGATGGCACAAGCTTATAGCTATAGATCTTTGCGATAAGTATTATATCTAGTTTGTAATTTAAAGAACTATTTTGAAATATTAAATAGATTACTATAATAAAAATGCTAATACTTTAAAAACTAAAAACATGATTTACTTATTTGCTGTCACCGGTGTTAAACTCGCTCTAGACTAGTAACTCGCATGTATTGTCAGTTTATGTTTATAATAAAACCCTAGCCTTTGCAACAACTTTAAGTGATCTGAGGTCATCCGATATTACCTCTGTTACGCTATTGTGATTCTCCTTGAAATCACTTGCGATATCCTCTTGTACCTCGTCCAGCTGCTCTTCGACGGAGAATATAGCTGGGAACATGCATACTTTAATTCTCTTGCTATCCACCGCAAGGTCCCTAGCATTGGATATATCATGTTGCATGAGTTCCGAGTCGAATGGACTCCCGGGTTGGAAGAAACGGTACTGAAACCGATTCACAGATAGCGCTAGCTCTAATTTAATATTTAAAGCCTGAGATAGATTGCTCTCTAGCACCACCACCAAAGCTTCCTCTTCGTCAGAAAGGTTGCCTGGTGAGCGCTCGGCTATGTCGTGACTTGCAGAGGGCATGAAGCATTTTAGGCTCGACAGCATCAGAGTGCAGAGACAACTACTCTTATCTGAAATAAGCTCTTCTTTGACAGAGGAGTTGGTAAGTAGCGATTGTGTCGCAGCAAGGTCGAGTGTTCGCAAAATCTTGGTTCCAGCTGCGAAAGAGATTAGTCAAAGCCATTTGGAAGGAGGATATTCTGACCTGATGTTGCAATAAGACTTCTGTACTGCTGGAAGAGCGGTGAATCAATGCACAGAATTTCTGGAAAAGCAGGCTCAAAGACAGCCTTAAATATTCCTACTGCCAATAGGCAAGCCAATAGCTTATTCTTGGTAATCTTGGTGTTCTGGGCATGTGCGAGAAGCCCGCTCATATCTTTCCCGCTGAGTCGTCTAGCCCAGCTATGTGATAATTCTGAAAACTGAGATGTTTGCCCAGGAAGGCTGTCGTCCGGGCTCAGGTTACATATCGACGCACCTGTGTCGTCGAGGTTGAGGTAAAGGCCATTGCACTCTTGTTTCAAGGATGTACCAGCAAATGCAATAGTGTCAGTTTCCAGCGCTTTGAAACACTTCGACAGGTGGTCCCGAGCACCTGCCTGCCGTTGGAGGTTGAAGATAGTTGTTCTCAAAGTCGCTTGGTCAGATCCTGTCGCTCTAATTCTTTGACGCCCGAGCAGATCGTCAAGTTCATATTGGAGATTAGATACCTGGCCAATCAGCGAGACTATACGTCCCTTCTGCTTGAGGAGCTCTGCTTCGGCCTTTCGTAAGTTTGCTAACTCAGAGGAGGTCGGAGGCGCTTGTGCCCTATCAGACATTGTGCTCTGTCGGGAGTCTGGAACAGTAAGCCCAAAATTGAGGCCAATGTCCGGTGATCCAGGTGAAGAGATAGAACTGAGTTCAGACCCCGATTCACTTTTAACTTTGTGCAGATCCTCGGCTCTTGTAAGCTCATCTTCACTCTCGTAGGCGTTGCGACCCGCTCGCGTTGTCTCCAAGCGTGTTTGTGACCTCGTCTATGGCAGAGACGTTATTATCATTTCAGAGAATAATGGATTGAATGACTCACCCTGAGCTTCGGCTTTCTCTGCAACTTTTTGGCATCTCTCGACCCAGTGGCTCGAGTAACTGAAAGTGTACGCGATCTTACAGGAAAGGCCGTAGATCCACTGCGCAGGCGACGACTCCAAGTTTGATCGTCCGCTGGAGGATCGAGCTTGGAAAATATTTCCAGAAACTCGTGCAGCTCTTGGCCTTTGAACTCTGTAAGGCCGGTTGTTCCAAGGGAAAATAGGTCATCAAAGTTGGCGCATGTTCCATATCTCCTCCATTCCCTCTTCAGCTTGTCGTGAATTTGTCGTGAATTGAATTCTTTGCCAGTAGCATTTTTTAGGTACTTGATAGCAGTGCTTTCAAATTTCTCATCATATTGTACGCACCAATTTAGATGCGCCAGAAGTTTGAGCCGATCAGTATTACTCCAAAAGAGCATATCTTTCGGCTTCGGCTTAGACTTTGCAGACCGCTTCGACTTTCTATTTCTTTTTCTCGCCATACTTTGCAACCAAATGGGATTGAAATTTCTGCTGCGCTAATGAGGTGGGAGGGAGAATGTTAAGTCTGTTGGCTGATCCCTGTCATGCATGCGCACAGGTGATGTGATGAGTTGATTGTCCAATAACAGAGGCAGGACAATGTCACACTGCATATCTTTTCAACCACAACAGGCTATGATTGGAGAACACGTCGAGGACGCGCCTCGCGAAACATAGCTTTCTGCCTTGCTGCCTGCTGGCTTGGTTCGCAAAATTGCCATGAGGCTCAGTTAGGCGAAATCAAGATAAAAGCCAGTCTCCCTACCCCGAATTGACGTCTGGCATACATATTTTCTTAACCCCGAATTTGAACCTAAAACCATGTCTCTGTCAAGGGCATCGACCATGACACTTGGCCTAGACAACTCACCCAGCCACCATCTACAACACGAGGAAGAGGATGCTATGCCTGATCACATTGACGTTGACCTCTTGGACCACATTGGATCGGAACCCTCTGAAAAGCGACTCATAATTGCAGTCGACTTTGGAACAACATACTCTTCTGTATCCTACGTTGAGATACCCGAAGGTTGTCCATCTGACATTGTGGACCCAGGATCTATCTGCTCGATCAGAAACTATCCTGAGACCCTCGACTTTAATGTTAAGGACAGTATGCTCATTGAAGTTCCCAGTGAAGTGATCTATCCCTTGAATCGTCACTTTCGAGAACAGGACAGCCTCATACGCTCACAAGAAGGTCTGGAACCCGCGTCTAGCGATTCGGACGAGCGAGAGACTCACCATGATCCCCCAAACAATGGAGTCCAAGATTTTGATATTCAGGATGATGAGGGGGATACGACAATGAACATCGATATCGGAGATCAGTTCCATTGGGGCTATAAGGTCCATGAACTGTGGGCTATCCCTGCCACGCACTCCGATCCGAGCAATCTGCCGCTATCTCGCTTTAAACTCTTGCTTGACGACAGCCCGATGACAGAGAGGGTTCGACAGGATCTAAATTCAACACTCTCTACGCTAAAGAGTAAAAAGGTGGTTCATGGTCCTCTTCACGTTATCGCGGACTACCTTACCTATCTACTAGATCATACCCAATCTCAGCTGCGGCAATTGGGATATGAAGATAGCTGTCCTAAGGAAATGGTTCTTTGTGTACCTGCGATTTGGAACCAGCAGGCTTGCAGAGATATGCAAAAATGTCTAGCTGTGGCCATGAAACGCGCAAACCTTGGGGGTATTGACGTCCAAAATAACAGTATCGAGAACTTATTTATTGTATCAGAGCCCGAGGCTGCAGCGGCTCATATCTTGGCAAACTCTACACAAATCAGAGTATGATGCCTTTTACCGCTTACAGATGCCGGTGCTAATTGTTTCATTAGTCTGGACAAAGCTTTGTCCTTCTAGATGCAGGCACGACTAGTGGTCATCCAATCTCAGACTGGCGCTAATAGATCCTAGGTGGCGGTACCGTCGATGCGAATACTTATCGGGTCAGCAATGCTGCACCACTAAGACTGGAGCACGAAATAGTTCAACCAGGCGGTAATGCTATCGACCTCTGACTATCATAAATTAGCTAACATACAATCAGGTGGCCTTCATGGATCAAGCTACCTCAACGAGGATTTCAAGGCTTATCTTTTGAATCTTCTCGCTGGAGAGACATATCTAGCGCAGGGTTCCGAGACCATCAACGGTATGGTTGAAAGAGTCATGATTGAGCAATTTGAGCCAAAGATAAAACGGAATTTTGACTGCTACCAACGGTCCACAACGAAGCAGCTGGCTATAACGGGACTTCGAGACAACCCTGAGAAAGGCTTCAGGAGGGGCTGCGTTCTAATGTCTACGTATGTTTATGTAAAGCTCTTTGAACATCCTGACCTCTTGCTAATACGAAGGTAGAACTATTATCAAAGAAATATTCATGAAGCGCCTTCATAGTATCTTTGAGATAGTGAAAAGACAGCTGGACGAAGCTTTGAGTAATGGTTGTGAAGTTGAGGTAAGCTATCTGCACCATTGACCCCTTAGTCAGCGGCCAGAAGTCTCCTAATGCACAGCCATCACTAGAATGTCGTTCTTATTGGAGGGTTCGGATCCTCAATATCGCTTATTAAATTCCTTGAAAAAAGCCTGGCAAAATATTCTCAACAAAACAACTGTCGTGTCAAGCTGCTGCTGCCAAATGATAGGTTTGTCTTGCCAGCTGACTCTTATGGTACCATTCTGACCCTATATGCTTAGAAATACTATGGCCAATGCCGTATCACTAGGGGCTGTTCTTCGTGCTATGAATAAGAATCATGGACCTGAAAGAAGGGCCCGCTCCAGCTACGGGATTCTGCGAGCTGAGCCTTTTAAAGAATATCCTGAGCACCAAGGCATGAACCCATCTTATGATCGCCATGATGGTCAGCCATACATCAAGAAAACCATAGATTGGGTCCTGAAGCTGGTAAGTGCTATAGTTATCCTTGAGGAGTTAGCTTGACATATACTATAGGGCGCAATGGTTCCTTCGGTCTGGAACTGTGAACCTTTTACTTGTAGCCATACTTTCGACGTTTGGCCACCACGACCACTGATTTGTAAGGAGATATTATATGTGTCAGATCGCTCTACACGATCGCACTATAGACTCTCGCATCCTAACAACCAGGGTAAGGAGCCCGGGAATCATAAAAGGATCGGCTGACAAATTACTTAACAGGAGCCCAAGAAGTCGGAGAAATTGTTGTAGACTTTTCTGACTTACTCGAGAAGGGCCTCACCCCTGTAGAGCCAATCGTGTGCGAAGACGGCCGCACAATTGGGAAAAGGCATTACAGGGTCAATTTCACGATGGTAATACAAGTAGTAGATCGAGACTTGAGATGTAAGTTCAAAAGTGAAACTGTCTTGTCCAGCGACGCCACTGACTTTTCGTCCACCTGGGTCAGGCTACGCCATTTATAATAAAGAAACGAGGAAGAAGTGCCGCATCAATATCGCATCGGGTTTCAGACCCGGTGTCAAATAGATAAAGTCAACTGAAAGGAAGAAGCTGTATAGTACAAAGAAAGGTATATCAGAAATGGCGACATTAGATTCCAACGTCCCTACTCCGAGTTGAACTTCTACATAGAGCGAACATAGTCATCGGTCTTACCCCGGCTAGAATAGACGAATTGGAGAAAGGCATACAAGGGTTAACTCATGCACGTGAGACCATAATCAAGCTACGAGTGAATTTTCTGCGCCAGAGACACGTCCTGTGTAACTTTGTGCCTAAACACCTCAACATGTCTTCCTCCGGTGACGATGGCGTAGATCCAGTTGATCTCGCCAGCAACATCGGCACATGGATCGCCGCTGGTGTAGCAATCATCGCGCTAGTCGGTGTAGTCGGTCCATACCTTGCACTCCAAGCGTCGATGAGTGATAAAAACCGCGCCATGAATGCGGTACAAGACCAACAGCAGAAGTACATCTCCAGAGGGTGGCGGTTGACGAGAGGACTACGCGTGTTTAGGAGTATACGCGTGCCGAACCTTGCACCGGGTTACATCACCAATGAGCCGGATACGGTTCCGCTTATACCGCCTCTCAGTGCAGCTCTAGGGCGCTGGGGGTTCAAAACGAGGGATTATTTGCCGTGGAATACGGGATGGGCCAAGATGTCTGAATTGATCGAGTCTTACGAAGTGAGGGATGGGATTAGCAACCGACCAGTCGACCTGGGTGTACCCAAGAATGGTGGAACACTGGAAGTTGTAAACAGTCGAACTGCTTTGGTAGTGAATAAGCATTGGATCCTGATTCTGGGCCTTCTTGGTCGATATGGAGACCGTGTTGACAAAGGAATCCTGCAGCGAAAGGGAATCAGGAGCAACTTTGATGGGGAGCGAGCGTCGATTCGACATTTCTTTTTACCGAGAAAAGCTAAGCAAAGGGAATCGGATTTAGAGTTCGAATGGGTTCGCGAGAAACAGAAGCACTCAATGAGCAGAAGGAGGGGCTCTTCCAGTCGAGACTCGACAAGTTCAAGATCCCGGTCAGACAGTGAGCCAGACTCTGACGGCACCGTAATGGCTGTCCGCCGCAGCGCCTATGGCACCATCACCCTCGAGACGACGCCACAACCTACGATATACGGTATAACGGGCAAACTACAACAACTTGGTCGACACAAAGGATCGTGGAGTTATCTAACTTCTATATCGTTCGTGCCACATATTGCGAAAGAGATCTTTGAAGCAAGTCTCAATGAGAGGAGGGAAGGTTCCTCGCTTCAGACTCTGTTTTGGCTCGCTCATGGCTTTTTACCTTGTGGCAGAACGGCAGAGGGACGACAGATGGTGATTTCTCTAGAAGCACTAGATCTTTCACTCGAATCGATCGGTAGGAATGTTGATGACATACTCGCCTGGCCTGCATATTCTCTCCAAGAGTCCGATGATGTTCCCATCTCAATTGGTATTGCGATGCAGTGCCTTGGTATTCCTGAGCCACAGATATTGCAGTTCCTGCCAATTGATGCCGCGAGCGAAGCAAAACGGGTACTAGAAAAGACTAGCCATTACTCTTATGATGGTACGAAGAGTCCGGCATATGGATCAAATGCAGAGAACCGCAGATGGGAACGTGAGCCACTAGACCAGCAAGCCGGTCTCAGTATCGATGGCCCCTGGGTTCGTTACTCAAATCAATCACAAGAAAAATTCTGCCTATTCCGAAGACGCGATTTTGAGAAGACACTCAGACTCCTACTTGCCATCGAATGGGATAACTGGGGCTTTTTGATATGGAAGGACAAGCTCTGGATCTCAATTCTACGGCGGACCACTAGTATCCTCAAGATCAACGAGATATGTGATTCCGAGTTTGGACAAGCCTTCGGACTAGCATCTCACTCTCGAATCTTTGACTGGAAGCAAAGTGGCAAGTTCTATCCGCAAAGATTGGCAGATCAGTTGTCTTTCGACGGGTTTTTGACTGAGTATCTCGATACGTATGACATTCTGCCTCTCCGTATCTCACTGGGAATTCTTTACATCTTGGATGCACAGCTCCGAGAATATGCCTTGAAGGTATATGCTAATCTATGCAATAACGGAGAAAACAACAATCCCCGTTCCCAAGCAAGGTTAAAGTACCTCGAGTCAGCTCTGGAGGAGATTGAGGCTAAGCACCGGATCCAGAAGATCATGCACAAGGATGACGAAACACCAGGCGCGAATAAGAAGATGGCAGGGATCTCAGACTCCGAGTCTGTTCAAGAGACCTACACCCATATGTTAATACGAGCCTTGGATACAGAGACGCTAGATCGTTTCAACATCGTCTATGAACCAGTGGGTACCACGGCAATTACAAAGAATCCTACTGACAACGAAAGGCCGATGATTTATTATACCGCATTACCGGATACATCGCCCCTTGGGAGCAAGAAATCCTCTTCAAACATACCTCCATACGTCGAGAGCTCTACCAACTCAAAGGCCGTATGGTTGGTGGCGTGCTAGAGTACACATATAAGACAAGACAACTGAGGTGGTACTCTGATAAGACGTCGATGTTGGAGTATAGTACTTGGCAGTTGACTCCTCAAGATGTAGTCGTCACTGGAGAGAAAGAGTCCATGTGGATTGAGGAGAAGGATATGGTTATGGTGGCATTGTGGGTAGCTAATAGAGCGTCGATGTGGATTGGGGCTCAGGACTCAAAGCCATTGTTGGAGTTTGTTGAAGATTTGGATACCTATGCATACGTATTATGAGACTTGATTGAACCTGAATTACTACAGAAGCTTCTCCGAGTACTTGACAATTGCACCAAAGGGCCAGCTATTAACTACATCATAAAGAGTTTTAATTATCGCTATGATTTAAGAACTTGGGTTTACATGTACAGTTTGGCTACAGCTCTTTACTTACCACTATTTCTGTAATAACTCTCTGATTAAAATAGATGCGTTTTGACGCTGAATTATGATGGAACACGAGCTTCTAGATCTCCGGTTACTTATAAGCGAGCAGCTATATCGAGCGTCTATAGGATACTCTATACCTTGTTTCGCTCCCCCAAGCCTCTATTTCTTTAGGATGATCGGCTTCCTCCTTCCTAACCTTTTCAGTTCTCCCTTGAGGCTTGGTAAGGTCAAGATGGAGAGGCCAATAGGATCTGTCACGACAGTCAATACAGGGGGTTATAACAAGGGCATCGATCACTCTGACGGATACGATATGGAACTTGAGTTAACTCCATATTGTGCGGAGAAATGGGCTACAATCTTTCTATACTCCGGAGTACGTCAACCTGAATTATCAATACTGCATTATAATATCACGTCGGTGTTCGCTCTGTTTCCGGGACGAGAAGCAGCCTGAAAGACTGTTGGCTGACAGAAGCACTAATATGCAATTCTAACCATACACTTCTCGTTATGCGTTCCTCATCAGCTACAAATAAGAAAGGTTATGTAGCACTTATTGCACCGGGCGTGACATAGGAATAGGTTCCCAAAATAATAAGCAAGAAATAAGAGGATATCGATTTCGGGATTTTTCCGAGCCCAACATCCCCAACGGCCCTGGCATGGAATAAGTCATCCGTGGGCAGCTGGATCTCACCATGTATAACGTCACGGGGGCCCTTACATTCTACAGAGATATCCTCGGGCAGAACATCAACCGAGGCTTCGAGCCTCTTATTGGTACCGGATACGAGAAGGTCGGCGGCCTCGGAGGTCTCTTCAACCTCTCCGCTGATACGTACTGGGCTGCAGTTACCGGTAATTGCGACCCTGAAACTAGGTGTGAGTACTACGAGTATGATGATGCGAGCAGAGTGTCTACTATCTATCCGGCACAGGACCCTGGTGTTGGCATAACTACCTCTATCGCCGAAAACTTAGATGTCATTGTCAGCAAGGCCAAGGCTCCCAAGATGAAGGTTATTACTGAAAGAGGCAAGCCTGTATGAGTCGATGGCAAGAAAAGTATTCTTGTGCGAGACCCAGCCGGCTACCTCGCACGACTGGACCAAGCTTGTTAGTGAATACGAGGATGATGCATCCCAGTCCACTTTGGTCTCGAGTGGCTTGGGTGTATATAAATATACATTTATTCCTAGACTTAAGCCTCAGCAATCTCATCCCCCTCTTTAGCAAGGACCAATCTTGGAACGCTATGCTTAAACAGATTCTCAGGATCATACTTCCTCTTTAGCGCCGCCAACGTCTCATAATGCTTCCCATAGATCTTCCTGACATCAGCATCCTCATGAGACCCAAGCGATATATATGACCCCTCCAGGATATTTTCAGCATCTTCTGCGTGAAGTTCGGCTTTAACCCTAGCAGCCCACTGAACCCGCTCCTCTGCGATATCCTTATCTGCCAGAATAGCGTAGATTTCAAACATATGATGACGAGCTCTCGTGCCAAACACAGACATTTGTTCAGGTTCTTGTGCTGAGAGGAGCGTATGGTATGAGAAGATAAGACTTCCCCCTGGGGCATTGACGCAATGCTTTGCTAGGATCTCGATCGCCTTTTTAGTCAGGGTCTTGCAGTTCAGAGTGTAGACTCGACCGTAGGAAGGCCAAGTGACCAGCTTCTCATTATTCTCCAGCATTTCCGCGAGTGTAATCTCCTGTGTATTCTCCATCACGCAAGTCGCTGCTCCAGCAATGTTTTTGACCCACGAACGGCCTTCGTCTTTGTCGTCGCCGTGCCAAGTTGCGATGACCATGAGACTGACGGGTTGGCCTGGCATTTCGGCGATCATCGGTTGGAGCTGTAGATACACAGGGAGTTCGCCTGATTCAAGTAGCTTTTCGTAGTGTTGGGTGTAGGAGGTTAGAGCTGCGGATAGGTCGCTTGAGTCGTAGAGGATCAAGGACGAGAGGATCTAAACATCTGAGCTGGGGTCTTGGTTCGACTGAGCGAGACATACCTTGTTGATTGGGTAGACTTTGATAGTCAGTTCAACAATTACACCGAGTGAGCCACCGCCGCCTCGGATGCCAACAAGCAATTCTTCATTGGCATCCTGAACTTCTCCACGAGCATTCACTATCTTTGCTCCAATGATCTGGTCAACGCCAAGGCCATAATGTGACGTCAGCGGGCCATATCCGCCGAGCGTAGCCCATCCAGTATATCCTACACTAGCGAC
Source organism: Fusarium sp. NRRL 29148 (assembly GCA_013759095.1). NCBI lineage: Eukaryota > Fungi > Ascomycota > Sordariomycetes > Hypocreales > Nectriaceae > Fusarium > Fusarium sp. NRRL 29148. The sequence goes on from JABSTL010000646.1 coordinate 10,535, forward strand.
AGTACCTCTCAAGTCTTTTATCAGCACTGTGACCTCTCAACCTTGGTCGAAATACTCACGTAGGCGTACTCAAGCCTTCTTTCACCAAAGCCTTGGCCAAACTACCACTGAGAATACCCCCGCCGACTCTTGCGCTTTTCTTGTCTTCGGAAACGGCAACGTGCTTGATATCTCGCATATCAATCACAAGTGCCCCATCAACCAATGTTCGACTGGCGCAGTCGTGGCCTCCGCCTCGGACGCTAAACTCGACGCTATGTTCGAGGCAGAATTGCACTACCAGGGCAACTTCATCGCTGGTCTGAGGTCTGACTACACCAAGAGTCTGAACGGGTTTCTCTACAAAGCATTGTTCAACTTGTTTGTAGCCTTCTGCATCAGGTGAGTAGGTCTTGGCTTGGGTGTGGGCAAGGTGAGCCTTGAGCTTCGAAAACACAGGTGTGACTGTCATTATAAATACTGTGCAGCTGATGTAAAATGAACACGCAAAGATGCTGGACGTCGGTCTGGTCATATTTATACTCTCGGGGACTCCCAAGGCAAAGCCCCGCTGATCACGGTGTCGTGTCAAGTACAACCCTATGCATTAAAGCCATGGCGTATGCATGTTTCTTACCACGGGTGAATAAGCCAATCACCGCGGAAGCAGACGCTACGCTGACATCTCAATACAATTTCTTATTCGTCTATGAATGGACTAATGCAAGCCTGGCGTACTTGCTTTCGCGATGCAACTGTTAGTAAGACTGAATTAGATTCCCCTCTTTTCTCTGTCATCTGCCATGAAGGATGGAATTATTTTGTACGATGCCGTATGGTAACGTTAGAGACAACGTACGTTGCGTGGAGTGGCTCGGTTGCCGACAAGGGACTTGTGGAGCGCTGTAGGCTGAGAAATAGCGTCCGTAAGCCCTTGCACTTCACTAGCGAGCGTATAGCGCATTCAGCGTATTACACATTGCGTCATTGAGGATCAACAGGTGCAGATCCCGCTCAGCCCTCTAGCTGTCGAAGCAATCACCAAAGGTGACCTAGCCTTATACAGGGGTTTTCCATTAGGGCTTTGGAGAAAAAGGGCCAAGGGGCCATCAATATTTAGTTAGGACTGCTCTTTGACCTCTTCGAAGGGTCAAAAGTGGCTGTACTTCGTAGGATCTGATCCGTTATCTAAGCGCCTAATCTCGGCATCGGCCTTCCGCAGGCGGGGGCTTACGCTGCTGATCTGTAAGGCGTAGCAACTTGTTAATAAGACACTGTGACACTGCCGCACGCCCGTCAGCAACACCTGAGCTTTCGTTCAGTTTGCAATAATGACATTAAAGGTTGGGATCATTGGCGCGGGCATTGGTGGTCTAAGTGCCGCTATTGCTCTTCGACGAACTGGCGCCCAAGTTGAGGTCACTCCATATACAACCTAAAAGAATGAGCTTGGCTGACATTGCGCAGGTCTTTGAACGGTCCAACTTCAAAGATGAAATAGGCGCTGCAATCACCATAACCCCAAATGGAATGCGCGTCCTTCAACACTTCGGCTTCGATCCCAAGACGGCGCGCGGTGTGCAGAATAAGCAGATGCGCATGGTACATACCCAAACTCTGGAGAGCCTGGTTGTCGAGGACTTTAGTCAGGTTGAAGATAACTACGGTGCACCGTTCATGTTCTTTCATCGCGTGGATCTTCATACTGCGCTGAAAGAGATGGCTTTGTCGAGTGATGAGCGATATCCAGGTCCGCCGGTGGCGATTCATAATGGACATTCTGTTACGAGCCTTGATTGTGAGAAAGGGACGATTGTGTTGGACAATGGGGAGAGTTTTGTGAAGGACCTTGTTGTTCTCGCTGACGGCGTTCGAGTAAGTTCATCATCTATCGTGTTACAAAAATCACACTAATCTTCCTTTCAGACCAAACTCATCGGTGAAATCACCCAGAAAGACGTCCCTCTCCAAGATATCGGCTCCTCGTTCTATCGCTGTCTAATCCCCTTCTCCGAAGTAAACAAAAACCCCGACCTGGAAGCCATCTTCAAAGACCAAGGTCCAGGCTTCTGGGTCCCCTTTGATCTATCTACCGGAAAATTCCTCGTCACGTATCCCTGTCGCGATGGAAAGATGCTCAACGTTGCTTTTCGTCACAAGACTAAAGCGGAGAATGAGCATGCAGTTGATTGGAACACTGACGCGAACGTTCAAGACATCACTGCCATGGTTGAGGGGTTCAATCCGTTGGTGGCTAAGTTATTTAGTTTATCGACGAGTGTTTCTGTTCATAAACTATTTCACAGGGAACCACTTGAGACGTATACTCGGGGGCGAGCTGTCATAATTGGTGATGCTGCGCACCCGATCCAGCCAACGCACGGTATGTTTATTAACCCTTTGAGGGTTATACTACTAACAGGATGCATAGCACAAGGCGCAGTTCTCGCGATTGAAGAAGCAGCAGCACTAGAAGCTCTCTTCAAGAACATGCAGAGTCCAGAAAAGGTCGCAGAGCGTCTGGGCTTGTACAACAACACTCTGAAGCGTCGCATTCATGTTACTCAACTGCTTTCTGATGCCCAACCTGGAATATCCAGTGTGCTACGAAAGCGAGCTGAAGATACCTGGGGAGAAGGCATCTTTCCTCCTGAAGCGATGAACTTTACGAAGCCGATCCGGGACTTCTTTTATGCTTGGGATGTCATGGAAGAGGCGGAGAATGTTCTAGCACGTGCAGCATAGTCCATCACCTTTCCTGCACTTTAAACACTTCATTAGTTATTAATATTGATTGGACTCTTGGGTCATCTCTACAGTCTTGGAATAGATAAAGTACGGCACGAAATACCATTGCAAGACTCTGACGCCGTAGAGACTAAAGACACTGAAGTTATTCTGGAGGCCCGTATGTGTTTATTGGTGTCCTTTACCTTTGTGCCTTGGGGGCTGAAGCCTCTTTTAAAACCCTAGCCTTACCCCAGTTATTCTGGACAAGATATCTGTAACCCTACCTTTATTGCCCATCTGACCTTTACATAATTCGTACTTTGTTCAATAATGCGAGAATCAATACATGAGCTGTTCTGAGAGCCATTTTGTTGTCCCGCATTTACGATAGTCCGTCTCTGCATGATGACGTGCATTGCTGCCCAACCTAAAATGGACGATCGACCGCACCTTTACGGAGGAATAGCACAAACTCTAATGCCTCTCTACCATATTCCTTAACCACACCAGTCGACCTGTAACCGGTTTCCCCCAATTTACTAGGTATCCGAGTCCATGATGGCTACTTTACACGCCCCGTGGGACAAGGTCTCAGTCAAGAAATCGTGTGCGCACCGGGTCCTCCATAACTGGAAACGCATCACCTTTCCTCAACTACAATCATCGGCAAGTTCATGTCGATTATGCTGCTTTTATCGAGATATTATTCTGGATCTCGTGAGAGGTCACTTCCCCGACATATTAGAGGTATTGGTTATAGACAAAGCTGAGGAGAAGATGACACTTGAGGAATTGACCTTGATGAAGAATCATGATGCTCTTATGATTCAAGTATCAGACCATGAAGTCACTTTTGATGTCTTCGCGGACAAAAAGACCGACGTTTTTGAAGTTGAACGGAGTCGCTTTGGTAGGAAATACCGAGTTGGGCAATACACAAACTCTAGAGAAAGTTTCGAACGCGCTGAGAAATGGGTATCTGAGTGTTTGAAGACGCACACCTGCCCTAACCCTGGTGCAGAAAAAGTTCTGCTACCAAAGAGGTTGCTTGTGGTTGAGGGTGCTCTCGATGATCCTGTCAGATTGATAGAGACTGAGGGCGATGAGTATCCTTACGTCTGTCTGAGCCATCGATGGGGAGATCCTACACACAAACAGCTCAAGACAACGACAAGAACAATCGACAGCCACATGAGCGATATCGAGTGGGAGAGTCTACCTGCTACATTCAAGGATGCGGTAACAGTTTGCCGGTCAATGAATGTCAAATATCTCTGGATTGACAGCTTATGTATCCTACAAAGCTTTGCGGAAATAACACCCAGCGAACTTGAAGCTACTAGGCACGACTTTGCCTTAGAGAACTCCAACATGGCAAGGACATATCAGAATTCCCATTTCACCATCTCCGCCGATCTCTCAGACCACATGGACAGTGGCTTCTTCTCCAGAGATCCTGTCCATGAATACGAGAAGGAGGTCATAGCTGATGACGGGAATATCGCTTCTGTATACATCAGGAGGCCCCTTAATCACTACCAAGAGGTTATGCCAAGTCTGGAGACTCGCGGCTGGACTCTTCAGGAATTCCTCCTTCCACCGCGTGTTCTTCACTTTGGTGCGTTTGACATTACGTGGAGATGCAAAGAACGAATTACCTGCGGATGCGGACATCTAGATCGACGCAAGAGACATCAGGCGCCCTGGCATCGATATCATTTCATCGAAAGTGCTGCCAGACCTCCCCCGGACAATGAACAAAGGGCTCTCGAGTGGTGGGAGCAAGTAGTCCATGAGTACACAAGCCGCCAATTGACCAACGCCGCTGATAAGCTTCCGGCGTTGTCAGGCCTAGCACAGCAGCGGAAGCAAGTCAGAGGGGGTGTTTACCTCGCAGGACTCTGGCGGGATTCGCTTATCCATGATCTCTGCTGGTACCATGTCTCGGACTACAACGACCCCAGATCAGGTGGTGTAGGTCATAGACCTCAAAGCTACCGTGCGCCTTCGTGGTCCTGGGCCAGTGTCGATACTAATTCAGGTTGTAGCTGGTGGTGGATTGGGCCAATCTTGCTTCACTCACTTATGCTCGGCGACGAGCCGCAGCAAGCATGTGGTATTGTCCAAGCTAGCTGTGAACCCGCAACGAGTGACTCCACAGGCGAGGTTCGAAGTGGATACCTGGATATAAGGATGTCGTTGGCATCAGCTGAGATATGCCAGGATCCTGGAGGACAAGTCTTGTGGACCATTCACAATCTTGACCCCTCGCTTAGGCTGGGATTCTTCAAGCCTGATTGTGGACTTGAGGATGATGATCTGAACTTTGGGGATCAAATCTTTTGTGCTCCTATTGCTGGTATCGAGATCATGGATCGAGTGGATTGTGCTTGTTTGGCTTTGAAGCGGATTGACGGCGATGTCTATCAGCGAGTTGGATTCTGCACTATCAGTGGAATGCCAGACCTTCGATGTCGCCCCGAAGGTACTATAGAACCAGACCTGGAGAACTTTGCGTGGCAGGGCAGTGAACAAGCGCTGATCAGGATTATATAATCGGCCTGGAAATGAATGGTATAATAGCCTAATATCACATTCATTAAGCTAGTAACGGAACCTTTTGAGCCTCGAATTACGTCTAAGAATGCTACGGTACCACTATCGTTGTCAGTCGAACGTCCACAAGCTTCAGGATTCGAGGGATGGTGTCAGAGAAGCCTGAACTATGGATATCCTTCGGTTAAATAAGAACAGGCATTGTGGCAGCCAGTCGCCTCGACTTTGAGCACTAAGTCCCTTCTTACGTTTGACCACGCTACTCTCAGTCTCTCTTGAGGCCCTCAATTCGATCTGTTCCCATAAACTGATGCAACACCTCAGGCAACCTCACAATCCCCTCATCCCCATCCCACCCAATCTCCAACAACGCCGCTACAACCCTAGGCACCGCCAGCATCGTCGCACTCACTGTCCACGGGAACCTCAACGTCCCATCCCCCGCCGTGTTCCTTATCCTCGTCGCCAACCGTCGACTTTGATAATCCGTACAGAAACTCACAGAAGCAATTTCTCCCCAGGCAGCGTCGTGGACCTCGTCTGGTGTTGAACCCACTGCGCGGTATGGGAAGAAGGCTTCAATGGAGACTCTACGGGCTTCTCTGGCGCTGAGCTTGTGGATTGGCATGTCGAGGACACGACATGTGAGACCGAGGGCACCCAGGATGTCGGTTTGGATGTCGATGATTTCGTCGAAGAAGTATTCCATCTCTTCCTCATTTGGCTTCGCCCAGGCGAACAGCTCCACGTTGGTGAACTCATGCATACTGTACAGACCCTCCGTTTCCGGCTCAAACTCAGGGCTATAACATCTTGAAGCAGCGACCCTTCTGAGCGGCAATTCGGACTCTGAAATTATCGTGTTTGCTTTCATACTAGCTAGTGCAATATCGCTCGAGCTTGTCAGGCTCATCTCAGGCACATCCTGTATCTTATCATTCTCATCCTGCGCAATGCTGTACACCTGTTGCTCACCGCTACTATCCTGAGATTGAAACCCGCAAGCGGCGGAGATATGGGATTTTAATATGGATGGGCACGATACAGGAGTCCAGCCTTCGCGAGCCGCAAAAGTGAGCGCGTAGGAGACGAGGGCTTGTTCGAGTAGGGCGCCGCCGCCGACGAGGTAGTACCGTCCTCTTCCGGAGGCAGTATCAACGGAAGCAAAGTCGATGATGCCAAGCTTCTTCCCGATGTTGACATGATTAATCGGCTTTCCATTGCTATCCTTGATCTGAACAGTCTTTTCATCGGCGTTGACATAAGATATAACATCAAACTCGGTCTTCGGCGTCTCCTTGCCTGTAAGATTCGGCAACGCCAGCGCCAACTCCTCTATCTCGCTCATGATATCCCCCTCCACCTTCTCAACTTCAAGAAGCCTTGTCTTGATCACCCTCGCTTCCTTGAGCGCCCCTTCAACGTTCTTCTCCTCTTCATTCAGCACTAGAAGCTCCCTCTGCAAAGAATTTGCGCTATCACGTAAAGATTTCGCAGCGCACTGCAAAGCCTGGTGATAATACATGAGCTTTCTGATGCGGAATGGGTTGGAGGCGAGTTCGGGGTAGTTTCGTGAGGCGCAGTTTTGCGCGTAGAGATCTGCGTTATTGCGGATATGGTATATGTCGAGGGTAGGGGTTATGGCGTTTGAGGAGCGGTAGGGGGAGGAGTAGCATCTAGTGCTTGGGATGCGAGGTATACGCTTGTAACGCAGGCATTTCGCAACTATACGTTTCATTTCAAGCCGTTGCGGTAGTGAGTTGGTTGTCAGTGAGGTTCAGACTATTATGGAGTTTCGAGGTTATAGAGGGTATGTTACAATAAGGCCAGCATGCAGCAGGGCGCGAATGACCTGCGAGCGGGGCAAACAACGGTTTCAAAGGTGCTAGGGATAGTTCAGAATACGTGCCAGAATGCAAAACTAGCAACTCGGAATAATGTCAGTAGCATTGAGGTATGGGGCGAGAGTGCCGCAAGACCAAAGATTAGTGAGTGGGATTAATAACTACTTGGAGAAAGGTCCAAACTCTATTTCTGCCTGCCCGATAACAAGTGCTCCAGTGAAGGCCCAAGTATTGATAAGGCGTCGATCAGCAGGGTCTGGGCCTGTCGTCACTTTTGGTTTAGCGGAATATCATTGATAAGCGACCCCAGATAGAAATAATTACAGGCAGCCCCGCCCTTTTTCTTAGCGACCTTGACACTACAACACCCCGTATCTCATGCGCCTGTATCCGTATCAACAACACGCAATACCCAAGAAATGACTCATGGATCCTGGTCGTAAGAGGATAGGCTCCATCGCAGAGTCGGCTACGTCGTCTACTCAGCGGAATAAACGCGCCAAATACGCGCCTGTAGCTTGGTACGCGACCTTCCCTGTCCTTGGGTATTGAAACTGAACTGACCTTGGTAGCAATGAGTGCAAGAAGAAGAAGCTCAAGTGTGTGAGGGAGGAGGGCGATGAGATTTGTAAGAGATGTGATGTTAATAAAGTCGAATGCATCTTTGCGCCTACAGCTCAACCAGCAAAGGAAGATGCTGAGCCGTCGCGAAGACGCTCAACTCAGGAACCTCAGTGCGTATCCCATCCATCTCACGACGTATCGCTAACAATCCACAGAACAGACGTCGGATCTCTAAGCCAACAAGTAATAGCCCTCCAGAACCAAGTCAACGCTCTCACATCAGCTCTCCAAGATGTCTCCCAGCGTCTCCCGCACATGACCCTCTCCTCCACAAAGTCCACTCCCCAAGGCCATCCATCCACCTACCGCAAAGACATCCGCAACGTACACAATGGACCGCGCGAGCCTCAATTCGTCGGTCCCACGCGCTCAGCGTATAGTTTCCAAATCGCGGAGAACTCCTTAACCGGCATGGGTATAGAGCCAAACGCTACTGGTGCAAGCACGCCTGCTGAATCGCCAAGTGAGACTGAGCCTGTTGTTGAGAGTGAGCATCTATCGCCGGAGGTTGAAGATGTTGAGGTTCTGGCGAGTTTGGGGATTGCCGAGGTTCAAAGGTTGTTGGATGTTTATAATGAGGAGATTCAGAGTGTTTATCCGTTCATTGATGTAAATGAGTTGTCGACCAAGGCGGTATCGGTGTTTCAGACACCGGGGGAGAACACGCTCAAGGATGTGCAAGCTATCAAGCTCGCGGTTGCTACGTCTGTTGCTATTGAGGCGCAAGGGCTGAATAATATCAGCAAGAAGTTGATTGATGAGGTTGAGCCTGTTATTTGCAGGGTATCAGGCGAGGCGTTTATCGACATTCAAGAACTGCAACTCATGATCATGCTGGTAAGTCAGTTCTTCACTCGCTTTACAAATGTTGACGGTGATTAGAGCATCTACTGGTTTCACTGCGGTGAAGACCTCCTCGCCTGGAGAGCCATCGGTAACGCTGGTCGTGAATGCCTCGAAATCGGTCTTCACCGCCGAACTTCACTCTTTGAAAACTTCAAGAACCCATCAGAACGAGATTTAGCACTTCGTTGCTTCTGGTGTGTATACATTCTAGACCGTAGGTGGAGTTACGGTACTAGTCTATCGTTCGGCATTTCCGATCGGGACATCGATCCCCAATGTCCAGAGCCAGTGAGTTCCCCTCGTATCCTAGACAGATGCATATACTGACGATCCAAAGAGTGAGCAGCATCCATATCTTCGATGCATGGTATCTTACGCCAAGTTATGCTCCAAGGTCTGGGAGGATCTGCCGCTTGATTCTTCACCATTCACGGTTCCAAAGGATAAAGTTGACTTCTTTGACTTTCTGACGCAGAAATGGCTACACTCTATACCTGAGGATCTACAGCTCGTGTATCCTCGACTCTCACAGGCTCCACGTCACCAACCTCGAGTTTTACAACGCCTGAGAACGCTCCTTTATCTCAGAGGGAACTACATCCGAAACTTGGTTCTGCGACATCATGTCATGAGTGCTGAAAACTTACGCTCTGACATGCAGGGCGCTCAACTGGTTGTCAGTCTTGCGCAGGATACAATCCAGGTTCTAGTGAATCTGAACGAAACAAGCGACATCTACGCTCGGCAGAAAGCAACGTTTAATTATTTCCTCCAAGGCGCTTTGGCTACAATCCTTCTGGCAGTATGCCACGGTCCAGATGTCTTTGCCGATCGGTGCAGACAAAGTTTCCAAGACGCCGTCCGTCTTTTGAAGAATCTATCTCAGCACGGACGACTAGGTCGACGACTCTGGCGCTCACTAAAAGGAACGATCCATCGCGCTTTATCGCTAGAATCACCCATCACACCCACTGGAAACACAGCACTTGCGGAGATTCTGCAGCAGGAGACGCCAGAGGTTCGACAGCAGCAGACGCTGGTTCCGACGAATTGGCCGAGGAATGGACTGGGGAGTAATTTCATGGATGAGAATATGGCGGATATGTTTGGGCTGGAGACGGATCTGCTGAATTTGTTCAGTGCGTTTGAGCAGGATAATATGTTGAGGCCGGTGAGTCAGGTCAATGGGCTTGACCAGGGAGCTGCTGCATTGCCGGATCAGAATGGGGGTGTTGGGCAGGGTGATGATTTGAGTCGGTTCAATGGGGGGTTCTAGTGTCACGGTTGGATGGAACTTATCGGGACAAGACTGTAACAGTATGATCGAGTATGAGTATCAAAGAGCGTGTTCATTGCACAAGTATCGTACAAACTCAGCCATCCCATGTTCCATCCAATTCCATGATAATATCGTGTCAAGACAATTTAGACCTCCAATCATAACGTTCAATTAAAATAAATACCAATCTCTCCGATTTTTGACTATCACTATCCAACTTATTTGTCATGGACTCCGTCACGAAGACCTTCGACAACATCAAGGTCAACGACCGGAACCTCAAACTTGTACTTGCCACGGAAGACATAGTACGCAATACCAGCAAAGAGCCATCCAGACAAGACAACAATGGAGTAGTTCATGTTTTGCGGTGTAACTGGCATAGCAGATGGGAAAGTGCTGAAGATGACAACGACAGTGATCCATATCAAGCTGATGACATTGGCAGCTGGGCCAGCGATGCGTCCGAGCTTGAAAGGACCAAAGCCATTGGAAGTCTGAATACTCTTCCTGGCAAAGAGCATAGCGATGATGGGAAAAGCATAGCTGACATACATGCCAATGATTGACATGGACAGAATGGCATTGAAGGCAGTGGTGTTGCCAAGGTAGATGAGACCAAGCAGCATCTGAAGAACAATAACAACCACGACAGCGTAGACAGGGATCTGAAGACGCTTATCGACCTTGCTGAGCTGTTTGTCAAACGGCGTTGACTTGTCTCTCGCAAAAGCCCATAGGGTTCGCGAGGTAGATGTAGTTCCAGCGACAGTCGCTGCAATAGCAGTGCATGTAATGATGACAGAGAGAACAGTGCAGCCAGCTTGACTCTTGGTAGCGTCAAGGAAGATCTGCATGAAGGGGAACCCAGTGGGTGTTGCGAGAAGCTTCTCGAGGGGACCGGTTGAGAAGAGGAAGATGATGCAGTAGACGAGACCCATAAGACCGTTGATGGCTACACTGCCTACCATGGCGATGGGGACGTTGCGGCTGGCGTGGGGCATTTCTTCTGCTAAGTGACAAGCGGCGTCGTATCTGTGATGGTTAGATGGTGATGTAATGAGTGTACTGGGAGAACATACCCGAGGAAGGGATACACGGCACTCAGGAGGCCGACTAGCCATGAGACCCCATCGTTGGCCCAGCCACTAGAGTTGGTGACCTCTGTAAAGACAAACGAAGCCGAGTTCTTGGGAGCCATGACACCGAGAACGACAATGATGGTGACGAAGCCGATGACATGAATGGCGCCTAGAGCCGTCAGTTCCGAACGATCGCCCTCCAGCGGGGGTACTTACCCGACACGGTGTTGATGTGCGGAAGAAGTCTGTCACCCCAGATATTGAGAACAAGAGCATAGACGAGAACAAGCCAGTAGAACAGCATGCCCCGCCAACGCTCAGGGACATACGTCTCGTTGTTGACGATTATGAGAGCCTGCATTTGTAGCCCGGCAGCAAAAGCAGCAGACGATGTGAGAACAACCTGTCCGCCGATACTGACCCAGCCTGTGACCCAAGCCGCGGTCGATCGAATGGAAGTGGGCGAAAGGGCAGCTACCCAGTGATATTGACCTGTACCATTCAAGCGTTAGTCTCGAGTTAACAGAGTCGCGTCCAAGGGGTTACTGACCTCCAGCTGTAGGATAGATCGAAGCGATTTCACCAAGAGAACTGGCGATACAGATGGAACATACTGCTGATAGTAGACTGATTATGTTAGTGGTGCCTGATACTGGGGATGGGAGACGGACTAGTTGTAGAAGAGACATGGTGCTCCGCCGCTGATGAGAGCTGTAGCGACCACAGAGGATAGAGCTTCCCACGTCGCCATGAGACAAACGCATAGAGCACAGAGAGAGAACAGAGAATACTGTCGTCGGAGTTCCTGCGTATGACCCAACTGCGCAAGACGCAGGGCATCATCACTGGAAACTCTGGTGTTACCCTCAAGACTCATGGCGTCCTTGTCAACAGCCACGTTAACTTTCTCCAGTTCGCCCATTTTTTATTTTTTTTTTCAAACAAAAGAATAATAATAATAATATTTATATGATAGATTTTTGGCTGTTGGTGGAGCTATGGAAAGCACGGAAGTGTCGTTCATATAAATCATTCTTGATAAGGGAAAGGAGATATCAGCGTGGACCCCCCTGGCAGGCATATCACATCCACTGATCAAAACACACGCTAAACAGGGGCCGTATCAAGAACGCGGGGAAGTGCTAACTGGTTACGTAGTAGTCGTTCTCTACGGGCTGCGTTATCGCTTGACAAGCGTTGGGTGAGATAAGAGAGATTGCGCTTCCGCGTTCCGAGGGTGGTTCCGGGTGTAACGCTCGGAACGAGACCTTCCGGGGTGTACTATTTGACAGCCCCAAAACATACACTTCTGCTGACTTGATTGCACCAACAAACCACTATTCCTTTGTCCTGAGTCTTTTTTGTCCAACCATGGCTGCACCACATCCTCTGTCTGCTCTTACGGCGCGTGAGACTAACCTTGCTCGTGATATTGTCAAGGCGTCTCACCCCGGTTCGCTGCTGTTCTTTAGACAATCGTACCTGTTTGAGCCTCCCAAGGAAGAAGTTCTTAGGTTTCTTGAGCTTGAGCACTCTGGGTCTCTTACCACTTCGTCGCCGAGACCTGATCGCTGCGCGCAGGTTTTCTACGATGTCATTGGTGGAGACCAGAAGTCGGTTTACTATGAGTCTGTGGTTGATGTCACGAAGCGGAGTATCGTTGCCAAGGAGATTATCAGCGAGGAGCACCAGGCCAGTCTGACTACGTGAGTACACCCGTTATTTACGGTTTGAGTCTGAAGCTGATTTGTCAGGGCTGAGTTTGATATCGTCGTTGAGTCTTGCAAGAGATCAAAGATGTTTCAGGATAAACTCAAGGAGATCAAGCTCCCCGAGGGTTTCGAGACTGTCATCGAGCCCTGGCCCTACGGTGCACCAGATCTAGAAGATGGCAACACGCGTTACTTCCAGGCACTCGTCTTCGCGCGTGATGCTCGCAAGGGTCAAGATTCCAACTTTTACGCTTATCCTATGCCTTTGATCCCCGTCATGGACGCAGCTACCAAGGAGATCATCCGCATTGATGAGCCCGCTACAGGTGGCAAGGATGATAGTCTTACTGGCAAGACTTATGCTACTGGGGCTATTGATCATTGTCAAAGCGCAGAGTACGTCCCTGAGCTTCTGGAGAATGGGACGAGAAAGGATTTGAAGCCCTTGATGGTTGTGCAGCCTCAGGGACCTAGTTTCTCGATTACAGAGGGAAATCTTATTCAGTGGCAGAAGTGGAGAATGAGGGTTACGTTTAATCCTCGTGAGGGAGCTGTCATCCATGATATTCGCTATGATGGTCGTCCTGTTCTGTACAGATTGAGCATCAGCGATATGGTAAGTGTACTTGGAAATGCTTACGAAAGACATACTGACTTGTTTAGACTGTTCCGTATGCTGATCCTCGTCCACCATACCACCGCAAACAAGCCTTTGACTTTGGCGACGGCGGTCTCGGCCACTGCGTCAACAATCTCACTCTCGGCTGCGACTGTCTCGGCGTGATCAAGGTAAGCTCGATCCCAGTCTCGCTCACTTCGCGACTAACAATCCCAGTACTTCGACGGTGTCCTCACAGACGCAGATGGCTCTGCGCAGGAAACCAAGAACGTCATCTGTCTGCACGAGCAAGACAACGGCATCGGCTGGAAACACACCGACTGGCGAACCGGCCGCGCAGTCGTGACCCGCCGCCGCGAACTCGTCATCCAATTCATCATCACCCTCGCCAACTACGAGTACGTCTTCAACTACAAGTTCGACCAAGCAGCCGGCATCGTCGTCGAAGCCCGCGCAACAGGTATTGTTTCTGTCGTAAACATGGATCCGGGCAAGACAGCGCCCTGGGGGAACATCGTCAGCCCCGGCGCCCTGGCTCAGAACCATCAGCATGTTTTCTGCGTGCGCATCGACCCTTCTATCGACGGTAATGAAAATACCGTTGTGCAGGAGGAGAGTCTGCCTTTGAGAATGGACAAGAGGACGAATCCTAACGGAAACATGTATGAAGTGCGTCAGACGCAGATCACCACTTCTCAAGGCATTGATGCCGCGCCGTTTAGCAACAGGGTCTTCAAAGTGCAGAACCTGAACAAACTCAACCGCGTGTCGGGTAAACCAGTCGGATACAAGATCACACCACCCCCAACGCAACTCCTCCTCGCCGACCCCAACAGCACACAAGCCAAGCGCGCGTTATTCGCGAAGAAGCACTTCTGGGTTACCAAGTACAAGGATCACGAGTTCTTTGCGGGCGGACGGTACACGCTGCTTAGCAAGAGTGAGATCGGTGGTGTGAGCGACGCAGCTGATCGATGTGATGATGTGCTGAATCAGGATGTTGTGTGCTGGAGTGTGTTTGGACTCACGCATAATCCCAGGGTGGAGGATTGGCCGGTCATGCCGGTTGAGATGCTGCAGTTGCATATTACGCCTTCGGATTTCTTTACGGGGAATCCGGCGCTTGATGTACCGTCTGATAGGGATGTTGCGTCGAGGTTAACTAGTGGGTGCTGTAAGGAGGAGGGACCTAAGCTGTGAGGACATTGGCAACGACATGGTATAGCATCAAATTGTAAAACAGTGTTTGCATTACTTTAGCATAAATGAGATTGGATTTCTTTCAGATAACTCCAGGCTGCTGCTTGTACTGTGAAACGACTCCGGTAGTGAAGTTGTTGAAACAATACATTTGTCCGAATGTTTTGAGACATGTTACCCTGGAGTCTTCAAAGTTGACAACTGCGGGTCTGACGCGAGATGGTCGCCACTCGTACTCCGTAAATCCTCCACTTACTCCAATCAAGTTAGACTTACTACGCGTCTGTTATACCAAAGCTCTTCAATGACATGACAAATAAATGTCAGATCAGGACAGTTACATTCCCCTCCCACGCAGTTATCGTCACGGATCTCGGCCTTTCTCTCTTGGCGCCCAACTACCGACCTGCCAAGCCCACTGCAACATCGTCTGTATCACGGATGACGGGCCGCTAGAGATTACGGAGATATAGCCTTGATTGCCCCGTGTGCCCATCTGCGTGATTTATTTCGTCCACTGACTCCGCTTGTCGGAATCGCCACTGCGGTTCCGAGCTCATCACCGCGGCCCAATCGGAAGACTCATTCCTCCCCGTCAAATTGCGGCTCCTGCTGAATAGTGGCACTTGATACTACATTATCGTACATTATCTTCAGTAACTGAAACGGTTCAAGCAGGGCGGGTGGATTAGAAATACGTAAGATATGGAGATGATCTGACCGCGGTGAAGTAATTAGTAAGAATAAGAGCAGTTTGGGAGACCCTGGATTATGCATAACCCTCATGTAACATGGCCAGTGCTATACCGGAACATACCATCCTGGATTCCGAATGGAATGGCCAGCGGGATGTACATAAGTAATATGCATGCGGTATCACTGCACTTCTCTTCTCTTGCCTGCCGGTTGTTGACTTCTAGCTGTGTGATAAGATCTTGATTAGTGGATATTATTATCATTTTATACCCGAATACACAAACTCAAAATGGCGGAACTCACCATTACCGGCGCAGGTGGTCGCAAGATCACACGTACGTTACACCCAAGACCTACAATTACGTGCATCTTTCTCACTGACTCTTACAGTACCCACCGGCCTCTTCATCGACAACACCTTCACCCCCGCAGAAGCCAACAAAACCATCACTATCGAAAATCCCACCACTGCCTCCCCCATTGGCTCCGTCTCCGCCGCCCAGAGCTCCGACGTCGACCGCGCCGTACTGTCTTCGCGCAAGGCATCAGCGACGTGGAAGACTACACCTCCCCAGGAACGACGCCGTCTGCTGAATAAGCTCGCTGATCTTATTGAGCGCGATGTTCAGGACTTTGCGTCCATTGAGGCTGTTGATGCGGGAATGTTGTATAACATGTCTATGGGGATGAGTGTTCCTCAAGCTGCTGAGACTTGTAGATATTTCGCGGGATGGGCGGATAAACTTGATGGGCAGAGCATTGACTATGAGAGTGGTCTTGCGTATACCAAGAGAGAGCCAATTGGTGTTTGTGCGGCTGTTGTGCCGTGGAACACACCTCTGTAAGTCATCCCTTCTGAACGTATATCAGCACTAACAAGTACAGCATGATCACTTCGTGGAAGCTAGCTCCCGCCCTCGCAGCCGGCAACACCCTCATCATCAAAACCCCCGAGCTAGCACCCCTCTACGGCCAAAAACTCGGCCAACTCATCGTCGAAGCCGGCTTCCCCCCCGGCGTAGTCAACATCCTCTGCGGTCTCGGCACCATCGCAGGCCAAGCGCTCGCCGACCACCACGAAGTCCGCAAGCTCTCCTTCACCGGCAGCGTCGGCGTCGGGCGCACCATCCTCGCCAGCGCAGCAAAGTCCAACCTCAAGCGCGTGACGCTCGAGCTCGGCGGTAAAGGCCCCAGCATTATCTTCTCTGATGCGGACTGGGAGAATGCGCTCATGTGGTCGACTGCGGGGATCACGACGCATAATGGGCAGATCTGCGCGGCGGGGAGTAGGATTTATGTGCAGGAGGATGTTTATGATAAGTTCGTAGAGGAGTTTTCGAAGAGGACGAGGGATGCTGTTATGGGTGATCCGTTGCTGCAGGAGACGATGAAGGGACCCGTAATTAGCTCAACGCAAAAGGAGAGGATCATGGGGTTCATCGCAAAGGCTAACTCAGAGGGAACACAAGTCCTCCACGGCGGATCTCAAACACACGACTCAAAGGGGCACTTTGTTCCCAACACAGCATACGTCAACGTCGCACCCTCAGCCAGCATCATCCGCGAAGAAGTCTTTGGTCCAGTCGCCAGCATCGCCAAGTTCAAGACGGAGCAAGAAGTCGTGGATCTCGCCAACGACAACGTCTACGGTCTAGCTGCTTCAGTGTTCACAAATGACATCAGCAAGGCGATCCGCGTGTCGGATAAGATTGAGTGTGGATTGGTCTGTGTTAATTCCTGGGGAAGCGTCAATGCGAATACGCCGTTTGGCGGGATTAAGCAGAGTGGGTTTGGGCGGGAGAATGGCGAGGATGCGCTGCATGATTGGACGCAGGTCAAGTGTGTCAAGGTCAATGTTTTTAAGCTGTAGATATTGGCAAATACCATTGAATTACTAAGATACATGAGTTTGGTGTGATGACCTGTTTTGGTGTTTGTGATGACTTCCTCTTGTGGCATGATGAGAAACTACCCATTTCGAAAATAGACTCACTAATTCCTCAAGTACTTACCCGACACTAAGAGATAGAACTAAAAAAGGCGAGGCTCGCTTCGCTATCAATTGACGCGTGCGTCCCTCGTTATCTCCCATTCTTCGGAACCAGATAGCCCGGAACTAGACCATTCCGAGTGTCACCATCACAAATGCTTCTCCATGACTCGAATGCTTGTTAATCACAATTCTTATCAGTTTCATTTTTGTTCGTTCCGGTCGGAACCTTTGAAGCATTAGTCAATGCTGTATCTTTGCAGAAAGACCACGTAACGCTTTGTTGAGTTGTTGTGTGGCTTGTATCAGATCAGATTATCCCTATCTGCGCTCCCGTTTGTTCTCAGCTATTGCGCGGCAGTTCATCATGATCTCTTCACCAGGCTGCCAAACGAAATCCTCAATTCTTAAAAACGTACAACTTGGCAAGTTTCTTTCGCATCTACTCAGGACCATTGAGTCGCGAGAAAGTCGAGATGTCGTCATCTTATTTGCTGGTGAAGCTGTACGCCTGGTCGCTTTCATCATGGACCTGTTAGCATCGTATCTCCAAAGGCTTCAGTGCAAGAGACTCAAAGGTCTGTCCAAGTTATTCTTCAAGATATCTCATATCAACTCAATGGCTACGTCAACAACACGAGCCGCGAACTGTTCAAGAGCACTTTGTGCAATGCTTGATGAATGGCAGATCATGAATCGCCTCTTTGGCGTCTTGGACATGTGGAAGGCATCCCGAGATCTTATTACCCGCATCGCCACCGAGAAATCAGCAGGAAAATCTGTGAACAAGATGGATATAGGACTCCAAGCTTCGCAGATCCTCTGCCTCAGCTCATTCCACGTCTCCGAAGCAATTGGCTTCTTATCCTCCAAAGGAATTCTCGAGCGCTCAGCCATATCAGAAGAAAAGTTAACATTCCTCGCAATCCGCTCCTGGGCGGCGTTCACAATGATTGAGATTGGTCGTTTGTCACTGGAGTGGATGAATACCATGCAGGATAAGGAGAAACTGGCTACAAAGACATGGAGGGCAAAGTGGAAGAGCGATATGCTTCAGAATCTGGCTTGGGCTATTGTTGCCTCTCATTGGGGTCTGAGAGGCGGTTTGATACCCGAGGGTTTTGTTTCGCCGCTGGCGGTGTTTGCGACGTGGAGTTTGGTCAAGGATGCTTGGAAGAATGCGGCTTGATCTTCGTTGTACATCATTCAGCTGACATGGAAGAAGTTGGGACATGGGGCTGGGAGCATATATCATACATGGAGATAAGTACAGTATGTAGATGGCAGCATAATACAAGCGAAGCATGACTGCGAGCTACCGAATGAAGCATCGCGATATTTACATCCGTGTTTCCTGTTGCAACCGAAATCTTGATCCTGCTGCTAAAAGCATTCTGATCGGAAGTATTGCGAAAGTTCCGATGCCTTTATGGTGCTTGTGATTGGCTGTTGGAGGTCTCGTCGAGAGTTCGGTTGTCGGAAAATCATTCCGCGTCGGATGCTCGGGCCATGAGATTTCGCGATGACTTCGAAATGGTATAATAGGCTTTCAAGATTTCTGAATAGTTGCAGATCATCATCAATAATCTCAATCTGCTATATTCGACACAATGGCTGATATCGACATTATGATCAACGAGTCCATTCTGGACGAAGCTTTTCTTACAACAGACTCTCCTCTCATCGACTCAACAGACTTAATCGTGCTTCTTTCTCTACTCCTCGGAGCAATCGCCTATCTCTCCAACGGCAAGCTACGAAACATCTTCTTCCCCAAACCCATCACATCAGAAGAAACAACAGCTTCCAAAGAAGATAGTCTTCGAAGCATCTCTCACATCTGCAACACCACCGGCAAAAACTGCATCATCTTCTACGGCTCTCAAACCGGCACAGCAGAAAACTACGCTCAAAAACTAGCTAGAGAAGCTAGTTCTCGCTATGGTCTCGATCCCATGGTCGCTGACCTTGAGGAGTATGACTATAATGATCTCTCTGAACTGTCAGAGCAGGTTGTTCTGATGTTTGTACTCGCTACGTATGGTGAGGGCGAGCCTACGGATAACGCTCAGGACTTTTATACGTACATTACTGGCGGTGAAGATGGAGAACAGCCGGATGTTGATCTTCAGAATGTCAAGTACGTTGCTTTCGGTCTCGGGAATAGCACTTACGAGCATTATAACGCTATGGTGAGACGTGTTTCGAAAGCACTGGATGGACTCGGTGCGAAGAATCTTGCTGGTGTTGGGGAGGCTGATGATGCAGCTGGGACTACTGAAGAGGACTTTTTGGCGTGGAAGCAGGATATGTGGCCGAAGCTTGTCCAAGAGTTTGGTCTTCAGGAGAGAGATGTTGCCTACGAGTCGACCTTTGGTGTTCTGGAAAGAGATGATCTGAATACAAGCTCACCAGGCGTTTTTCTCGGTGAAGTGAACGCGGATCATCTTGATGCCAGCTCAGCAAACCGTCAGTTCAGCAACACAAATCCTTATATCGCCAGCATCACCGAGTCTCGCGAGGTTTTCACTTCAAAGGATAGGAATTGCATTCACATGGAGATCGAACTCGGTGACTCTGGTCTATCTTATGAGACGGGCGATCACATCGCTATCTGGCCGACCAACTCAGAAGAACAAGTCACCCAACTCCTCAGCATTCTTGGGTTGAGTGAGAAGAGGGACACGGTTATTTCGATCGTCAGTCGGGAGGCAACAGCAAAATCCCCTGTTCCTACACCGACGACATATGCTACTGCGCTTCGATATTACCTTGAGATCGCTGGACCTGTGTCTCGAGAGTTCCTCAACGTCATTGCTGCGTTTGCACCTACCGACACTGCGAAGACTGAAGCGACCAAACTTGGTGGTGACAAGGTGTACTTCAACGAAAAGATCAGTCAGAAATGTCTTTCGCTCGCTCAAGTGTTGAGTATGCTCAGCTGTGGTCAACCATGGCCCAAGTTACCCTTCTCAGCTATCATCGAAGGGCTCAGCAAGCTCCAACCGCGATACTACTCCATCTCCTCATCGTCTCTCGTCCAACCCTCCACGGTCTCCATCACCGCAGCCGTTGAATCAGCCGAGATTCAAGGCCGGCCTGATGTCTTCAAGGGTGTTGCTACAAACTTGCTTCTTTCACTCAAGCAGGCTCAGAATCAGGAACCTCAGTCACAAGGGTATCAATTGAATGGTCCACGGGAGAAGTACGCTGGTTTCAAAGCGCCGATTCATCTTCGCAAGTCCAATTTCAAACTCCCCAAGGATTCATCTCGACCTGTCATCATGATCGGTCCAGGAACTGGTGTTGCGCCATTCAGAGGTTTCGTACAAGAGCGAGCTGCTTTGAAGAAGCAGGGTAAGAATGTTGGAAAGACTTTATTGTTTTTTGGATGTAGACAGCGTGCTGAAGATTACCTCTACGAGTCAGAGTGGCGGGTAAGCCAAATGTCTCATGAGGTCCAGCCATCCATACTAACTTATACCAGGAACATAAAAACACCCTCGGCGAAAGCTTCGATATCCAGGTTGCATTCTCCAGAGAGACCAAGCAAAAGGTGTATGTGCAGCACCTCATCAAAACTCACGCTGAGGAGGTGATGAACATGATTGACGCCGGCGCGATTGTCTACGTTTGTGGCGATGCAAAGCATATGGCTACGGATGTGAACTCGACACTAATCTCAATCTGGGCCGAACAGCGGAAGATTTCTATTCAGAGCGCAACGGAGAATGTGAAGGGTCTTAGAGACGCTGCGAGATATCAGGTAAGCACTTCACTACTAGAGTTGACCCCGTTACTAACATCTCGAAGGAGGACATCTGGTAGATACGGAGGTATAACAACATTCTTAGACATGATGCGACGTTTAAAAAGTTCCCAGCTTAATATTATATTAAACTATTATACCACCTCTTTCTATATCGATCATACAATCCGGATCTGCACGAAGTAGTATCTCCCAGGGGATCTATTTCATCCATCCATTGGAACAAGCTTTCTAAATTCCGACTCCTTCGGACCCTTCTTAGAGCTTCTTACTTCCACGCCCTAATCCCGTCTCTAGCATCTTGGTTTCCATAGCTTATTGACACTTCATCCGTTCTTCTAATCCCGCTGATATCATTCTGAGTCTTTGTATCGCGAAGGATACTTTCGTCGCTGGCATTTGCATTATACGCAATGACCGTTCTGTTTGATGGCCCACTACCGCCGATTGTTTCTGTACCAGGCACTGAACCGTTTCCGTATTTCCGACCGCTGTGATTGCCGTACATGGGGAGTTTGTAGGAACTCGCGGCGCCGGAGCTGTCGCCTTGGCTGCCGTAACGGAAGCGCACGTACAGAGGGCGGAGGACGGGGATGGAGGAGCACATTATCGTTACGGTGCTTTCGGTAGCGGACCAGATGAGCATGTCGACTGTGTCGTCTGTGATGGTGAGTAGATGGTAACTGGTGGGGGATGAAGGGACATACAGATGTATTCGCTGGCGTTCAATCCGTTGAGAGCGACCGTACGAACGATACCGCAGATACCAGCGCTAACAACATCAATCAAATAATTCAGCATCGGCCAGACTGGTGACTTACAAGATGCCGAGACTTAGGCCGCAGGCGACAGTGATCTTCTCTTTGCGCTTCATGTTGAGCTCCCAGATGACAAACCACGGGAGAATCGCGAAACAAAAGTCCGCAACGACGAACCAAGCTACACGAATTAGCACCCTCCAACAATTCACATAACAGCAACTTACATCCAACAGTCAGGCCAACCTTGGAAAAGTCAATCCAACACGTCCCCGGCACTCGACGATCCCAAGTTCTCTGCACAGGATCACACTGCACAACGACAACTATGCTCGAAAACAGCGTGATAAACACTGTCCCCGCCAGAAACGCCCATATAAACGCTTTCTGGAACTTGTTCCGCACGATGCGTAGTAAAAAGATACCGACGGCGCACTTTCCAAGACCGATTACCATTAACCCAGCTACTTGGCTGTATATCTCCAATTCGACGGCTCGGAAGTAGGCATCGGGGTTTCCAATGTCTGCGAATTTGCGACCGAGACCGTATTTTGTACCGGCCGTTACGAAGGCGGAGTATATGATCTGGAAGACCTGTAGACTGTGAGGATGGAGAATTGAAGAGGGAGTAAGGGGCGTACCAGTGCGACGATAACGAGATAGTCATCTGCCCCCACAGAGTGCAGAATCTGAGATCTCGTGTATAACCTTAGTCCAACAAAGACTGCAAAGATAACGACTTGAACCCATAGGACTACATTGAGCATCGGCCCCAGGCCTCCATAGTAACTCGCCATGTTTGCAGCAATCAAGTAATTTGTCTTCAGGAAGAAGAGGAATAATGCAGACCGGAGTAACTTGAGCTTTCTGCTGGACCCCGAGACCTTATCGGCTTCAGCGAGACTGACCATTTCCCCTGATCACAAGTTTCCGAGTAAATTGCATCACCGAGAAAAAGAAAGGAGCGAAGGATCACTCCCTAGCGCGTTTCAATGCATGGTCAAAGAGGATTGTGAACTATCCTTTGTTCTGGCGAGATCTACGCGAAAACCCTTGTTTGCGATATGGTGTGTCTGGCACGTGGGGGACAGACTTGAACATAGATCAATAATAATTGGTTATAAAACGGCAGAGTTGTATTGGTTATAACCTGGAGATAAAGCAAACATGGCGTGACTGTTGGTTGATGCGGGCTTGTTGTCTCTTTTCTCGTGAGATGTCATATATGACAGACTTGGGGTCAGATTAAGTTAGTCTTGCAATGACTCTGGCAATCTGGATCCTCGTAGAGCCCGAGTATTTTAGCTGCTTCAAGAACACTTTTTGCTATATGTAATGTAAGGCAAGAACAATGTCTTTCAGTACATTCTGCATTTGACTTTGTAATTCTCCTCAAAGGCCGCGATCCCGTAGGATTTGCCGAGACCATGAAGCATCGCCACCCCCTCATCAAAAACCGCTCTCGTTGCTTTTTTTCCGCCAACTGGGCGCGTTGTTCCTTGACAATCAAGATTCGCCCCATTGTCCACCAACTGCATATGATATCTGACAGCGACAATCGAGAAAACTGCACTAGCAGAAGCGAAACCGCCAGAGTAACATCGCCCGTTCATGTTTTGGAACGCAAGTAAAATCGCTCGCAGATTTTATCAAGCGGCTCCGATGCCAGGAGTCAATTGAAGAATTCTTTCACGACAACTTGACGAGAGGATTCAGGCAAAGTTACGGTAGACCCGCTATAGGACGACGGATATGATGATCGCGGCTCAACGTTGCATTCATGAACCGCGTCATTTCCTCGGGCCGTTACGGGTCAACCGCCGTTAAGTTAGTGGTTTCGATGCATCAGCCAACGACTGTTCTGTGTCTACGCTACGAATAAACATGAAGAAACTTAATCCTGAATACCCTTTGACGCGAATCTTATTCAAGATCCAAACTATTTATATCGCAACAACATCTCTATTCTGAGACACCTTGAGGCTCAGGAATCCTAGTGGAGCTACGGATATAACGTGAAAAATTACCACGTACTCTGTATCCCGCGTTCTTCCCCGTGGGATTCACATCCTAGCGTGAACTAGCTAAGCTACCCCCTGTAGAGAAAACAGAGGATGGGGCAACAATCCGTTCAACATCAGTTGACATATCATTTTAAGAAGCATTTCTTCCTGACGTTCGTCACGTTCCAACTGGACATTACTGGTGCCTGATATGAGCCACTATGGTGATATGCGCTACGTATCATGCATAGAATGTTACAAGACTATCAGGTATGCCATGATAAGAATGTTCAAGTTTCATACAAAACTTCTCCGTGGCCCATTCAAAGCCGATATCCGAAGGATCTGTTTCCTTTTTTTATCCCTTGAGGGCAGAGGGGTAGCCCTTCAGTCCTGATCAAACCAAGAATAACCCGTGCCCATTGCATGCATCAACAGCTCTGCTATTTACGGATACTGAACCGACTTAGACCAAAGCCAACATTGGACTATTCCACGACAAAGATAGCGTCTAAAGGGACAACCCTCCACACCAACTTCGCATCCCAGTAAGGGGCAGCAGGGTTCTCCCACTTTAACATGCCTCAACTGAATCACTAGTCTAAGTGCAGATATCTTATCGTGAATCATGAACTTAAGTACTTATACTAGCGACCTATCTCATTTTCTATCACATTTCCCATTAACCTTTCTTTTTCGACTCCACCCCAAACGTACTCACAATCTTATACCTGACTTCTCACAATGGGCTCAGCTGGTCCATCAACAAACGACATCATCGCCACTCTCGATGCTGTAAACCCCAGCCAATTCGGCGGCGATGTAGTCGAGCGTCTTTGTGTCCGTGCGGCCGCTCGTCGTCTTCTAGCAAGAGTGGAAACCCCATATGAAAGAGCATGGGGCTTTTGTTTCGAGCATCCCGCGGTATTCGCAGCGCTGCAGACCGTGATTGATCTAGGAATCTGGAAGGCTTGGACTAAAGAAGGTGGAGGGAAGAAGACGATTAATGAGTTGGTCAAGTTGACTGGGAAGGATGTTGAACCTAACTTGTTACGTGAGCTGTCATATACCTGTTATGTTAGTCGGAGCTTACGATTGTAGGACGTTTGTTCCGTCTCTTGGCTGCGTTTTATGTGGTCGAGGAAACAGACGTGGATACCTTCAAGCCCACGCCGTTCTCGTACGCCATTGGTGATGAAAGTACCAAGGTCCGAGCGTCTCTCGAAGCAGCGTAGGTCTTCCAGCCACAAAACCAGACGTCAAGCTAACGAAATCCAGAACTTATCAGTACATCTCAGCGGGCCAGAACCTCCCCAAATATCTCGCCAAAATAGGCTACAAAGTCCCTACAGCCGCAGAAGACAATAACTACGCAGGCAGCGATCCTGACGGTCTCAATTTCTTCGGTCGTCTTCAGAAGAGCCCAGAGTACTATGAAGCTTTTACGGGGCATATGGAGGCTTGGACGTCTTGGAAGACACCCTGGACTAAGATTTACGATCCTAGCGGGTTGATCGAGGGAGCTGACCTGAGTAAACCTCTTGTTGTAGATGTTGGCGGTAACACGGGTATTGATATTTCGCATGTTCTCAAGGCGAGACCGGATTTACCAAAGGGTGCTTTGGTATTGCAGGACTTGCCGGAGATTATTGAGCGGGCGGATGTTGATGAGAAGATCACGGCTATGGTGCATGATTTCTTCAAGCCTCAGCCTGTGAAGGGTAAGTCTCTCCATTCTAACTAGATACAATCCACGTACTGACTCAAATTTAGGAGCCCGGGCATACTTCATGCACGCAGTTCTTCACGACTGGCCTAATGCGGAAGCAACCTTACTTCTGCAAAACACCAGAGACGCCATGGCCAAGGGTTACTCTAAGCTCTTCGTCTATGATATCGTGTTGCCGCCTACCGGAGCTAGTATTAGTCAGACCACTATGGACGTTCAGATGATGTCTCTTCTTTCAGCCTCTGAGCGAACCAAGAGTCAGTGGGAGGAGCTGCTGACGGGGGCTGGATTCAAGATTGTCAGGTTTTGGCCTGATCCACAGCAGTATGAGATGCTGATCGAGGCAGAGATTGCATGAGTCGAGGTAATGGGATGCCTATGGAAGAGGACACATTATAACAATGCAAAGGAATCAGACACCTGTTTGTTTAAGCACTTACATATACGACCTATGTACTAACGTCACGTAGTGATGAGAGAAAATGAGACTAGTAATCTAGCACTGGAGAAAAGGTTTATTAAGTCTCCCGATAATGGTGGCCCTCACATGTAGTTGTTCTTAGGTACCAGTGACCGCAAACGTGGAACCAGCAGCTGAGCACCACTTTAATACAGCAGATTGACGCCCCTGCTACTAAGTCATAGACTCATAAGGGCAAATCTACTCCCCGCCTTCAGAGAGTGCGATGATGCTAAACTCAGCACTCCCTTCCCCTGCGTTGATGAATCGCCGCACCCCGATGTCCAAGACCTTACTGCTCAGCATATCCTCCCCCTCACCTACAGGTCCGTAACACATCATCCCGCCAAAGCTTCCATCCAGCCCCCAAAGATTCCCATCCGTTCCCTTCACAAAAGCCATGAAATGATACCCAATAGGGTCTTGGGCATCAGGTGCTGCCGTATCACCTCTAGCTGCCGCCTTGCTATGAGCCTCTTCTATAACGACTGAGTTATATAACAGGTCTGCGTGCTGAGTGGGAAGCGGCAGACTGAGAGCTTCATCGAGTAGTCCTGCTAGTGGCGATGATGGTACGAGACGCTCTCGTAAGGAACCGTTGAGAAGGGCGTGGATGAGGGCTACCATGCCACAGGCGTTGCCGATTGTCTGGGGGAACCAAAGGACCGGCTGGTCCGTCGGGTAGATGTCATCGAAGCCTTCCATCGAGTAGGTTTTCCGGCTAGGAGGCGCTGGTTTTCTTTTGCCAGCGGCTACATCTTCAGCCTCGACGGCGTGGTAGGCGTTAGAGGGCGTGATGAAGATAAGAGCGTGTGCTGGGCGCGGCACCATGGCCAAGAGCTCTGGTTCGTCGAGGGAGTAGACATCATGGAAAGCCAGCTTGGAATCCATGCCTAAGTCGTGGGCTAGGTTGGTGAAGACCTGGGGGTTATTCTCCAGCGGGACAAAGAACTTTCTGCCCTCGGCGCTGTGATAGACTGCCATTTTGACTCTGGTGCTGCTAACAGGAGGGTTATAGGTTGAGTATGGGGAGTCGGGGTTGTTAACAATAGATGGCCTAAACAGAATATTCGTGCCTGAGATTGTGTCTCTTGCTTGATATCCTAAAGTGAGGGGTGCGTGGTGTTTTGTATATCGGAGTTGGGGAAGGCAGGCATCCAAGAGCTGACGACAAGCGCATAGGGCGCGAAAGAGTTATGCTTACCAATTTTCTGATTGGTTCAGCATCATCGACATGTGTGCAACCTCTAAGTTTATTCAACATTTTCGCATCATGGAGCATTCTGAGAGGCGTTATCATTCGTCAATCAAGTGCTGTAAGTTGTGAGGTGGATGTGTTATTTGCGTTTGAGTTCTGTGACTGAGAGCTTATTCTCACAACATCGAACCTAGTTAATCAGGAACATGGTAAAAATAAGCGCTACGTGATGGCTACGACTAAAAGTTCCCGCATTATACCAAGCTCTTCGTTCCTCCTCATAGCGGCATGTTTCTAGCGAGACAATTAAAGCCGGTCTCCTTACTGTCTGTCAAAATCAGCCAATCCGCTAAAGTTGCAGCGATATAGCGGATTGGGACTTCCTTCTAGGAATGCGTATCGGAAAAATCTCTCTTCATGTGTTCAAAATAGCTCACTAGCCTTGCAAGCACTGCCGATTTATATCCTGTTTCCCTCGAGAATCCAAAAAGTATGCAAGGCTCAAGATGTCAGTTATATAACTGGCTCGCCGTTTTGGTAACAACTGTCATCTACGGCAACACTTATTATAAATATACTGATGGCTCTGTTTGTCTGAGAATGCTTGATCTTTCAAGTACTCTGCGCGTTAGGTAGAACAGGTTATAGTCTCGCAATTTCTTATATAGCCGTAACAATTAATGCCTAGAGTATCTGAATATAGGAAACCTCAATGTAGACTATCTGAAACTATTATATAGAATATTATCTGAATTCAAAGTCACTAGAATTAAGAAAATAATAAACCTAGCCTCCTCGTTACACGCCAGC
>JABSTL010000649.1:0-13914 GCA_013759095.1 Fusarium sp. NRRL 29148
GGAGAGAAAAAATATCAAATTATAATTGCTCCGAGAGGGAATACGAAGATAGCCCAAATTACATACACTGTCAGAATCCTGGCCAGAAGGCTGATCATAGTTGATATGAAATTCACATAAAAGTCGATATAAAAAATACAGAATACTATATGAAGCTACTATTGCAGAAAACTCAGCTAGACTTCACCAGAACCGGAGCCCCTGAACATATGTATAGTTCAGAAGAATCATAACAGTCAGTCAGTCAGTCAGTCAGTCTCAGCTCTCATTTATCTGAAGACACTTTCACATTGCTGGAAGACTGAACTGAAACATATGAATTATTCTACAAAGTCTCTATCAATCTGTACATTCAGGATCCGTTAAACCTTAGGAGCCCGCAACTCTTTGAGAACGCCACTTTCTAGAATACTCTCTGTACTCACATAGTGATACAGGCTTCATCTGTCACATAAGACTTGGGATTATTTCTTGCAAGGTGTTGTGCCATATCTTGTCAAAACTTATGTCCTGAATATGTAAGAGCTATTAGAGCTTCGACGTATATCTATTAGTGGATTTGATTGAGGAGATGATTGTTTTGAAGAACTGAAATTTATAGCGTACATTTAGATTACATATCAGTGCAAGTACCGTCTGATACTGCAATAGAAGATGTTTATCACAGCCTAAGAAGAAAATGAATATTGAACAATTTGGTATTGTAACTATCTATCCATGATTATCTATTCTACTGAACAAAAGGCTTGACAAGTTCCTTGAGCTGCTCATCGGTAACACCCTTGACACCCAGTAGCTCATTATCAAGCTTGGGGAACTTGGAAACACTAGTAGGGTCAAAGATAGCCCTGTACAAGTAGCCAGCAATAGTAGGCCAGTCAAAGATACCCTTTGCGACATTGGCATCAGAAACAGCAGTAGCATCATCGATCTTGGCCTCCTTGACCGTCCACTGCTTGTTGGGGTTGAGCTCCTTGGCAATGTCGAGGATCTTCTTCTGAGAGATGACGGTGTCCTGGATATAAACAACGCGATCCTTTGTCTCGGCAGGATGTGTCAGAACGCCAACGACAGCTTGACCAACACTAGCGAGAGTAGTTGTGCTGAACTCTGTGTTACCTCCATCCCAGAGTGTAATCTCTGCCTTGTTGAAATCAAGGAACAAGCCATGGCTCAAACCCCAGTCAAGGAAAGCAGAGTTATAAACAAAAGTATAGCTAATCTTGCCCTCACTCGCAAGAGCAGTAAGCTTATCCTCGATATCAACCTTGGCCTTGAAAACAGGAAGCTTGCGAACGCTGGGGATGACAAGGTTGGAGCCAAACTCGGAAGGGAGGAAGCGCTTCACGCCAGCGGCTACGGCGGCGTCGATGAGGAGTGCTTGGCTGGGGATGGCGACACCGCCGACGGTTGAGACGACGGCATCTTGGCCTTGGAGGGCGGATGTGAGAGAGTCGAGGTTATCGTAGTCGACTTGGATGACTTTAATGTCAGAGGGGAACTTAGAGCTTGAGCCGGCGCGGGTTAGGACTGTGAGGTTGAATTTGTTGGAGTCGATGAGGGCCTTGAAGACTGCGGAGCCGAGATCACCTGCGGCACCAGCGATAGCGATGTTTTTGTAGGCAGACATTTTATGTGAGTGTAATATGTGATTGGTTGATTGGAATTGTTAATGTAGATGTAGTCGGAGTAGTAATTGATTGAGTAGATGATTGATTGATTGATTGATTGATTGATTGATTGATGATTGATTGATTGATTGATTGATTGATTGATTGATTGATTGATTGATTGATTGATTGATTGATTGATTGATTGATTGATGGATGGATGGATGGAATGGATGGTAATTGAGAGGAATGATTGTATCTATATATGTTTTTGGAATCAACAATTATCGACATGTTTGGCGTCATTTACACAGTTGCAATGCTTAATCATACCATCAGTCGTGCTACAGACGCCATCGAAGCTCCGCTTAGTTAACATAGAAGGTTCGGAAAATTGGCGATCATAAGGCTGCCTGTCAAGCCAAAATGGTTGCATCCCACTTCATTACATGAGCAATAGATTGCTCCAGAAATGTCTCCGGCACCTTAATCTTTGGCCCCCAACTACAGAGCTCTTCTTGTTCATTCTGGACCGCCACAGATGGCTGTGCTTTCTGTGCGATGCTTGTGGCTGGATGGGATGGGATGGAGAATTGGAGGTGGGATAGACCTGAGTGGGCTGAGAGAGATGAACCGAGTGGGATAATGGATCTATCCGCGGACCTCCATTAAAACCTTAATTGTGCATATGACACTCTGACTGGTCAAATCTAATCGGATTACCCCGATTTTCTATCCCACCCGCGGAGGCCGAGCTGAGATATCCCACTTGAACCATCGGCAATCCCACTCACGATTACCAAGTCGACCCTTCAAGGGATGGCCCCCAATGCAAGGCATACGTAACAGTGCATCGGCTTCAGTTTTTTGCCAGTCAAACTATTCGATAAATAATACGCCGAGTTTTTGGCTTGCGATCCAATCCAATCCCACTCGGTTCGATACCCTCACATCAAATCAAAGTCATTCATAATCCACCATCATCATGGAGATATCCCACAGTGATCGTGAAAGAAGGTATGTAACGGTCAGCCACAGGTGGGATCACCGAGTGGTTTTTTTTTACTCTGTATGTAATGTGCCATGACTAACAAGAGTGAAATGATGTATCAGATCCTCCGCTGATAGTGCTGAGCCTACGCCCAATCGACATACATGCCACTGTGGGAAGAGCTTTATCAGAAAGGAACATCTGAGACGCCATCAAGCGACACATGGAGAGCGCAATTTCGTTTGCCCGATTTGTCAACGATCCTTCACACGCAAGTTAGTACATGTCTCGTATTCTCTCAGTTTACAGTGTTAATTTGTTTTTTTTTCTTCTTCCTATAGTGACTTGTTACGACGCCACCTGACACGGCATGATATGCCTACAGCTCCAGATCCCAGAAGAGGAAGAGCTTGCGATGCGTGTCATGCGAACAAGACAAAGTGTGACGGTGGTACAAAGTGCACTCTCTGCGTCAAGAGGGGGATTGACTGCACTTATAAACATGCGTCCAAGAGTAGCAGCGGGAGTAAGAGTCCAAGCGAGGATATCACTGCAGATCCTAGAACTGTGGCCAATGGTTTTACGTCGCCGGCCCTGATACAGAATCTCACGCCAGGAACACCGCAAATCTCACCAAATGACGAGATCAAAGCCGGTTTCAAACGCATCGCTAATCATGTTCGATCTGGAGAGATTCCAATTGGTGAGGACACACCGGTACCTGCACTTGATAAAAATTGGATCGAGGGAAATTCAAAAGAGTACTTTGGGAGGTTTCATGATACATGGCCTATTCTCCATGGACCTTCTTTTGTCACTATGGAGACTTCTCTGCTAGTATCTGTATCAATAGCTATGATCAGCTGTTGGCTCAGAAGCCCGGATGAGTTTGAGGATGTAGTTTTACAACTGCACGAGTCGTTGATGAGCGCGTTCTCTGATTGGATCGTAAGTCATTTAGCCTGACAGATGTTCCTAGGTTAACATGGACTTTAGGCGAACCCGAGATCCCGACATGAATATGATGAACCATGGCCTTTTGAAACATATCAGGCTATTCTCATGAACATTATCTTTGCTTTTTATCATGGTGTACGTACTCTTCGTACCGTCACTACGTACCCACTGACCTCAATATAGAATGAGAAATTAGTCTCGAAAGCATCTTTATTACGAGGCACGTTCGTTGTAGCTCTTAGAGAAGCAGAGTTCTTCAACAGCGACAACGCAGCTGAGCAACAACGCGTTCACTACCCCGGAACATTTGTCCCATGGCTCATGACTATCCGAGATCGTTGGAAGCGGTAAGTTTCTGTCTCCTCTTCCACTCATGCGATACTGATATATGTAGACTCATCGTTTCTCTCTTCAAAATCGACACCTACCTCTCAATAGCCCGCTTTCAAGCCCCAACCCTCTTCCGGGAAGAAATCGACCTCACAATGCCAGCTACTTACTCCCTCTGGAACGCCTACGGTCTAAATATTTTTTTCAAACGCATCACCCTCGAACCAACAGACCGCTCAAATTTCAAACTCTCAGAAGTCATCGCCAACCCAAACACCCCAGCAAAGCCTCTTCTCCTCTTTGAAGATATTCATCTTGCTCTGTGTGGCTTGCTACCTGCCATTTGGAATCAGACTCAAATTGTTCGTCGGAGTACAGAAGCGGGTCGATCAACGCAGAACTGCACTTCGTCTCTTGGCTGGCAACTTGAGGCGTGGAAAGCTGATGTTGAGAGATTGAAACATCAGTGTTTTCATGCTGCTGAGGTTGGAGAGTTTCCTTTTACTGCTTACATCGGTGATTATGATGAAGATCCGGTGAGGGCGAAAGCTCTGGCGATGTCGAATATCAGATGCTTGATTTCAGAATGTTTGATGACCTATCATCTTCAAGGACTTCAGCTTTACGCTGATCCTCGGATGATCAACTCAGTAGCCATGGCCTCGATTGTATCTCCGGACCATGAAGCTGGGGTTCGTCCAAGATTACAAAAGCTCCATACACAGCTAAACATGTGGGCCAAAACACCAGAAAGTCGAAGAGCTTTACTGCACGCCCTCGCAGTTCTTCGTCAATGCGAAACCGATCTCCAAGCAAACGAGCCCCAAACCCAATCCATCGACCCAACATCCTATCTCGCCATTTCTATGAGCGCTTTGGTAGTATGGGCGTGGCTCATGTTCTCCGAAGCAGCATGTTCTTGCGTCCCGACGATGAACCATATAAATATTGGTGATGACCCATTAAATCTACAAAATAAAGCAAGGTTGGAGACTTGGATTCAGGCAGAGGGTACTGCGGGGATGAACAACATTCCGCTGTGTAGATGTGTTTCGGAGGGGTGGATGGCGAGGTTTAACGCGCTTTTGCCGTTGGGGAGACGGAGATGGGAGATGGGTGATGAAGTTGCGCCTATTTTGAATTCTCTACGCGCTGGACGCTAGAGGTTATTGATACCCTTGCATTTTGCATTTTACATTTTACATTTTAGAAATAGACTTCAATAGATTCATTGTACTTTGGAACTGACTTTGGTTGATGCTGCTGGTGAAAAGGCGAGTTTGTGTATGGTCTTGTAGTAATTGGCCAGTCATCATGGTATTGATGTCTAAGTCGTGAGCTAGAAGTGTTATTTGCAGTTGAGACTTGTGGCTGAGAGCTTATCCCGGCAGACAGAACTTAGTTTGTGTATGGTTAGAGGTGAAAGCGCCAGATTTGAAAATTGGCGAACGAAAGAAAAGGTACCAGTAGAGAAGGAAGATTAATTTACACGGGAACTGATCCTGCAGATATTGGCTAGGTTCTCTCTGCCGGAATAAGCTCTATTTGTCAGCTCGTCGTGGTATTGACCCGAAGGGCGTTGCTATGACGTTGAAAGGAAGATTGCCAAGTTGCTCAATATCAGCCGCCATGATGTATATAAGGTTCTGCGAGGTTAAAGCTTATATTGGGGAAAAGGAAGTATCTTGTTCTCATTCATCACCTGTGTTCGCAGCCTAAAGATTAACTTTAAGGGCGGCAGTCGTCCTATAAACAAGGCTCTGCAAGACGACACTACTGGCAGCATACTTGAATCATACCCTGTCCCATGCGAGCAGGAGTAAATATGGGGTCTACCACAGAATCTATCAAAGTGCGCAACTTAACACTCTACCGAGCAAATGGGACCTGCTCTCTTATTCCTCACGCGATCCTTCGTCACTACAAGATTCCCTTCATCGCGTTCGAACTAGAGTTCGGACCTAACGGACTCGAGGCAGTTGATGGAAGCTCCAGCAATGCTCAACATCGATCTCTTCACCCGAGAATATATGTACCCGCCCTGCTTGTTGACAAGGAATTCATCACCGAAATGCCGGCCGTTCTGAGCTTTATATCCTCACTTATCCCAGAAGAGAACCTATTTGGTATTGGCCCCATTCAACAAGCTAAGGTTTTGGAGTGGCTTGTATTCCTGTCTGGTACGCTGCACGGCCTTGGATATGGAGCTTGGCTGCGTCCTGGGAGGTTCAGTGATGACGTTGCTGCCCATGATAAGATTCGTGCGAACGGAAGAGAGGTTATACATGAATCTTTCAAGAGGATAAATGATGGGTTGGAGAATCAGGAGTTTATTGTTGGAAATGCTTTGACTGTCGTAGACTTTAATGTTTACATCTTTGCTCGTTGGGCGCATGAGGTTGGAATTGATCTGGAGAAAGAGTACAGTCATTACTATGAGCATGTCAGGAAGATTGAGAGGACAGAGGGTGTCAGGAAAGCTGTTGAAAAGGAGGAACTCAAGTTTGCATTTCCCTGACTTCACCCATCACTGCCGAGAAACTTGACAGATACATAGGGCCTTACTTAAGCCCCTAATATAGCGAGCTTTCAGTTGAAGACATATGAGATTTCAAGACAGAGAAGAAAAATATAAAACGAATGTAAAAGTACGCAGGCTATTGTCTATATAGATGCACCGAATTCCAACTCTAAAACCTCACCCGTATCCATCTCAAAATCCCTTCGCATGCCGTCTCTTATGCTTCTTCAAAAACGCCAAAGCAGAAGACTTGTTAATATACAGATTCATCCTCGCCAAACCACCACAGTACGCAAGATTATTTCCAGGACAGCCAATATTACAATCTGTCATGGAGACATTCTTACCCTGACCGAAAGAAGGCAGAAGACCTTGCCAATTGATGTTGTTGCCGCACCAACATTCTCGTCCGTTCTCTACACCAGCATATTTATACATCCAACACTTCTCAAGACATGTATCGATGGTCATGGAGTTACTATCGCTCATGACAAGTTGAGGAAGTAAACGACCCAGGAAAGGCTCCGAAACACATGAGTAGCTTGTGAAGTTCTTGTTACCCTGGTCCACTGATGGTGTACTTGTAGTCCTAGCACCAGCCTTGTACAGCTGTAAGCGAAGAGTTCCACCACAATAGTCTGTCTTGTCACCTGCACATGTAGCAGAGCAGTCCTTCTGGTTGAGGGCTTGGTAACTTCCGAAGTTGAGCTGATTACCACAGTAACACTCTCTACTGTTCTCGGTACCGAAGTAAGTGTAGCCGCCGCAGAAGCTGGCGCAGCTTTCGAGGGTCATGTCATCGCTGGCGGTGGCCTTGGAGTTGAGGGCGCGGATGAGGAAGCCTTCTGTCCAGCAGCCTTGGAAAGCCCATGTTCCGACTGTGTCGGAGATTGAGGGGCCTGTGGCTGTTGGCTTGATTGATTTTGAGGTTGTGGAAGACGCTTTTGAAGTTGTGGAACTGGCTCGCGATGTGGTGCTAGTGGACGAGCTTGTAGTCGAAGACGTCGTGGAGGAAGATGCAACGGAAGTTGAACCGGATGTTGTGGTAGTAGATGTGACGCTAGATATGGATGAAACACCAACTGGGCCTCCCGCAACCAGAGAGCTCAGTGACGAGACGGCTGAGGCACTTAATGATACTGTAGCTGATGAGGGCCGGCTGACGATGGAAGACGCCGTCACTGACGATAGCGCAACGAGAGACGGTGCGCTTGAGGTACTCAAAACGCTTGAAGGCAACGTGTTTGACGTTACCACACTGGAGAGTACTGAACTTGAGATTGATGAAGTCGTGCTGGTAGTTGTGGTGGAGACACGCGAGCTAGTTGAAGGGAATGTCGCAAAGGTTGTCCATGTTGTCGAAGCCGTACTTGAAGTTGAGGCTGTAGACCGAGATGCAGAGCTTGTGGTGCTGGTGCTGGCAATGGAAGAAACACTCGTTGCTGCGCCGCTCGTGGAAGAGCTGATAGCCGAACTACTTGATCCCCCAGAGCTCGAGAGACTTGTGGCGCTACTTGTTGCGGTCGAACTCCCAGAAGAGGATGTAGGTACAGAGCTAGAGGTGGAAGAGGAAGCGCTATAGAGGCCACCAGCGAAATTGCCAAATACGCTCAGGGAAGTGCTGAAAGAGACGGTGGAACTTGTAGATGTGCTGCTTGAGACAGGAGCTGAGATCGAGCTGCTGGCTGAGCCTGTGCTAGTAGAAGCGCCATTTGAGGATGAACTGGATGCTCCACTGTAGGAAGAGATTCCACTGGCTGAGGCTAGAGATGAAGAGAGGAGGGCGCTTGAGAAACTAGACGCAGTTACAAGGCTGGCCGATGTAACTGCACCAGAGCTCGACACGGAGAGAGCAGCGCTTGAAGAGGCGGCTACTGAGGAGCCCACGCTACTAGCTGACGATAGATCCCCCATTGAAGTGGGTAATGAAGTACTGTAGACCGCGTTGAGTTCATAGACGTTCAGACGGCTAGGACCACCACAGTATTCGCTCGAGTTGCCTATTCACGTCAGTAGTTGCTCAAACGTAACCGAGAATGAGACCTTACCGTTGCAGAGCATGCCACAATCAGTGATCGGAGCAGGCACTGATCCGTCCGAGAAACTATTCCCGCAGTAGCACTAAGTTCGTCAGCACATATCTCAATGCCCAAGGTCAAGGCCGAAACTTACCTCCCCACCATACTCGACACCGGCATAAACGAAGTTCTCATTACTACAAGCCTGCACACAGTTCGCAACAGTCGGCGGATTATTCCCCCTCCCGTTGGTTAGTGCTCGTGCGTTGGTAGCCTCAGTGTAACACCCAATGCTCGTGTAACCACCAACACCGGGGTTGACAGAAGGTCCTTGGGGTGTCGCAGCGCTGGCGCTACTGCTTGCTGTGACACTCGCATACGACCCATCCCACTGAAGCGCATCAGCGAAAAGACTGATGTAAGCTCCACTACCATCGATGCCATTTCCACCGCAGATCTGGTTCAGACTTCCCGCACAGTCGAAGTTACAATTCTTATCGTCGACCTTTTCCGTGGGGATCTTGTTGCCAGCCCAGCATTCACTTCGGTATTGCGTTCCGCAGAATGTTAGACCTTCTGAACCACAGGCGTTGATGCACATCTCATTAGTGTTGGAGCTATTGGCATAAAGCTGATTGGAGAGCTGACGGCCTGGATTGTTCTCTTTGAAGCAGCCGACGTATTGATACCGACCTTGGCCATTGGGGAGAAGAGGAGCTGCTTGCTCCGAGACGGCGTTGCAGAAGAATTGCACAGCTCGCTTCTCGAAAGACCATGTTGGATCGTTGGTGTTCATAGTCCATGTCGCGGTGCCGTTGTATGATGGGAGGTTCCACTGGCTTTTGGGGACGGTGCAGGTTAGAGTCGCGGTTTGGCTTTGGCCTGGTGCAATGAGTGTTCCTTCAGCGAGATCAATCTGGTTTGCGGATTTGATGATGCCTGGAACGCCGAAGGGTGGTTTAGAGACTGTCAGACCGAGCTTGACACCACCGGGAGCAGCTGTGTTTGAGACGCGGAACTTAAGAGAGCGAGACGTGTTTTCTGTGACGTTCCCGAATGTGAAGGGATTATTTGGATCGTACTTGACCCATCCGCTTCCATCTGGTGTTTGGAACTCGAGAAGAGCTGTTGGAGGATCGCCAGCGGCCGCAGACAAAGACACAGTAGCATTGCCCCCAGTGGTGACGAACTTGACCCAAGCTGTGTAATTACCAGTAACAGAGGTGTCTGGCTTGACAGAGATGGCAGTGTCATTTCCTCCAGGAACTATGCTTGGGATACCAGTCAGTCTGAACTTACCGACGGTGAGACTACCTGTACCCGACCAGGTGGTGAATGGACCGGATGACGAGGTATTGGAGTACAGAACTGAAGAGAACTGCAGATCGCTAGATCCATCGTTGCCGATAAGAACGCTCTGAGATTCAGCTTGGGTACCGGTGACGAGGCCGGTGAACACCACAGACTTGGGGCTGACATCCAACAACGCATTCGAACTCTTGCCAACGCCCGTAAGTCTGACCTTGACAGACTTACTGTACGATGTGTCCGAAACACCAGACGTCTGAATATTAATGGTAGTACCCAATCTCCCAACACTCTTGGGGACGAATTGTGCCGCGAACTGGAACTTGTCCCCCGCCGACATCGACAACGGCAGACTCGGTGTTTGACTGATGTTATAATTCGTCCCATCCGCAAGCGCAATACCCGTAACGCTCAGATCAAACATCGCCGTACAATTAACGAGCTGCACACCACTCCCTTGAAAGTCCACAGTCCCAAAGTCAATTGAACTCGTACAATTAAGTGGAAACTTGTTCGTCGACCCAAGACCATAAAAGTATCCCACCGTCGTGCCGATATACGCCATACCATCACCAAACACAGGTCTACTGAACTTGGTGATACCCACGATGGTGAAGTTTCGAATGACGTTGAGGTACCCGTTTTGAGGAACAGCGTCGTAGATCTTGAAGTTTGTGTTTTGGACGTCGGATACCCAGAGGAGACCTGTGCCTTCCTGGTTGTTGAGGGATGTTGTTGTGCCGTGGCTTACGCCGAGGATGTAGGCGTTGTTGGTGGGTGAGTCGGCGACTTTGGTGAAGTAGGGTGTGTTGTTGAGACAGGAGAATTTGAAGACGTGTGTTGGGTATTGGATCACTAGAACTGTCAGTACGAATAGCAGAGGTAGAGTTGGGGTCTGTACCGTTGATGTAGATGTAGCCTCCTTCGAGGGGATAAACACCAGCACCCGCATACACAGAATTCTCATTCTGAAACGTTTGGATGACTCTATCCTTCGAGTTAGGGCCATTGCGATAACCACCAAGATCATCAAGATTAAGCCAATAAGTCTTCCCAGACTTGCCCGTAACAATACCCATCCTCTTAACATCGCCACACGAGAATTGACTCGGCAGGATCTCAAGCGGACTCGTCCCCAGATCCTTATCCGCACCATCAAGCTCCTGCTTCTCAAATGGAATGAAGAAATCCATAATCGAGAGGGTGCCATCGCTGTTAATGGACATGTGAACGGCCGCTTGTTCCATCGCAGTCGGGGGCGTGAAGCCATTAACGGGAATGGTGGACAGTTGAGAAGCGTACCCGTTGCCAGTGGCGAAGAACATTGATCCTGCGTCGTCGGAGGCAAGGCCACCGCCGGATTGCCAGATTCCTGCGCCGGATATGTTGCTGCTTACGCCGAGACCTTCGGAGGCCCAGTGCTCGACGATCTGGCCGGTGGTCTTGTCCCAGCCCATTATCCAGCCCGTGAAGTTGTACTGGACGCAGTGCGATGCAAAGCCGGCGTAGACGTATTGTCCTGCGTGAAGCAGTCCTGGCCGTTGGTGATGAATGCCGCCGGTGAACATCCTCTCTGGATTGTTCCTCGCAATGGTACCTTCAAGATCAACCGGGAAGTTCTGCCGCTCCGAAAGATCGTTTACATTGATAGCATGGATCTTATACCTTCCCGCCGGTCTTCCTTGGGGAACTTGACCCGCATTCTGGTTCACATACGTCTTTGACGTTAAATACCACGTATCGGTATCAGGATCAATGACACCAGTCGCAGTGACGCCAACAGTAGGGTTGACATCAACACAACCGTCCAAATCAGCAGTAAGGAACGGAATGCCGATGTTGCGCGATGCAAGAATCACACCGGTCTTTGCATCAAGTTTATAAATATTATTCTGAGTCGTCGCCAGATAAACGTATTGCGTCGTCCCGCCTGAAGGAGTGTAGACGAGCGGTTGTGAGAAGATCTGTTCTGCGGCGCCGACGTATTTTCCTGGGAGGGCTGTTTTGAAGACGATATCGAATTGGGGGCTTCCTACGATCGCGGGATCCATGTTATGGTTACTGAGATGTGAGTTAGTCTAAGTGAGGGTGAGGACATCGGGAATTTCACGTTTGGTAGCCTGTTCGGGAGTTGTCGCC
The DNA here is from genome assembly GCA_013759095.1 of Fusarium sp. NRRL 29148. Classification (NCBI taxonomy): domain Eukaryota; kingdom Fungi; phylum Ascomycota; class Sordariomycetes; order Hypocreales; family Nectriaceae; genus Fusarium; species Fusarium sp. NRRL 29148. The sequence goes on from JABSTL010000649.1 coordinate 11,875, forward strand.
TCCCCAAGTGATGGTATCCGTCGATGCAAGACCGCATGTTAGGCCAACCATGGCCGATAGAATGAACGTGAGAAGCAGCTTCATGTTGAAAGGAATGATGAAATGCAAGGAATGAGCGAATGAATGAATGACGAGATCAGAATCGCTCCCCTAGGGACGCTGCGCGACTGCGCGACTCGTTCTATATACCCTTTCCTCCTCCACCAACACCCGCCCAAGGCCATCCCGAAGTCCAGGCCGCCCATCAAGCTTCAATTCAACAGTCTTGGCTCGTTCACTCCGACTTTTCGGACGACTTCACGGTTTGGCCATGCCGATGCGCCGTTAACCTTTCGGCAGGCCGTCCAGACAGAAGATGGGACGTCGCGCCACGAGTCGAATACATTCCAAGCATGATGCAAACTCTTACAATTGATGGTCTGTGGCTTTAAGTTGTTATGTTAGGGTGAAGCCACAGGGGAACGAGGCTGTTGGTGATGCCATTTCTGGTGTCTCTAGGCTATTTGCGGTGGTGGTAGTGGCGACAATGGCTTTGTTCCTGATCGCCGTGTGGGGAATGATGCCTTTCCAGATCCGATTGTATGAGACCCTGAGATGGATCAACCTGTAAGAAGTGTCGAGATTGAGTTGTCTGGAATGTTGTAGGTTTAGTGTTTCGCTAAAATGTTAGCGGTTTTGTGCCTGACTGACCGACCGCAGATGCCTACCTAGTTTCATCCCCGTTCACAAGAATGCTCCACGCACACACCTTGTTGCCCTGGCTCTGTGATGGCTACGAGTCAGGGTACGGGTCTGGGTCTCAAGTTGAAATTCCGTTTCACTGCAATTATAACGCTTTCAGTGGTATCTTAATGGCTAATCACACAAAATACGCCGATCTGCAGCCCCAGTGAACAAACAGCGATTGGCTTATGCTAGCCTGGCTGCCATCCAACAGCTACGGCTCCCGCACCTCCATTGCAAATGCTTACACTGCAATTTTAATACATCCCAAAGCCTTCCTCTCCTGATCTGTTGAGATGAGTGAGCATTTAATCGGGAGTCAAGGCTTCTACGTCGCCCAGTTTACCCTAAGTCGCTACAGCCGTGACTGCAAAAATCACAAACATGAACGATTCACTGTGTTTGCCAGCTTGTCGCGAGATCATATAATAGGCAGTAGCTGTAATTATTTTTGACTATTTTCCCTCTGACTACTCTGGCTCTACCTGCAGTGATGGTTACCAAAAACTCTTATGGCGTTTCAGCACCAGAATTACTTCATACCCGGCAACTGACCCCAGGTTTAGGTAACTTATACTATAATCTGAAAGACCCGTTCCTGGGCCCGTGTGAAGCGTCTCAGTCAGCGCGCTCGCCATCTGACCTTTTCCTTATTAGCAAATTTATGAATCTACAAAGGCGAACTTATTTATATGTTTAGTGGAAGCTGAGCTGTTATTTAGGTGAAATTCTCATACTCATTCGCATTAAACTATCTTCTTTATTTTTTTCTTTTATATATATTTACGATATGTGAATAGTTATCTCTACCGCGCATTAACTTGCTAGCATATAATCAAATCAATTCACTACGATCTTGTTCTGGTTCCTCGAAGTGGAGGATCACTGCAATTTTAACCCCTCTCGACATTCCTCGCCCTGTGTCAGCAGTTGACCTCATTTGTTCCACACCAAGTACAAAGGCTATCTCAGCCTAGAATTACAAATATGGCAATCTTTATCTTCGTCAACGTATGGCCTGAGATGGGTTGTTGGCATCACCATACAAATCAAATCCATTCTCCGGATACATAGGGACTATTTCCAAAGGGACGGCGGTACTTAGTCTAATTGACACTTCAGCATGCTAAGCCCGATGTAATGCCAATTATATGATATGATCGCGGAGCACTCACCAACGCTCGCAACAATTCAAGTCATTCAAATCAATTCAAGTCTAACCCCCTGCTTACAAGTCAGGAAAAAAGGCCACAAGTCAAGCCCGACCCCCCAAAGTCAAGCCAATCAAAAAGCCGGCAGGTGGGTCGCAGAATAATA
>JABSTL010000650.1:0-14378 GCA_013759095.1 Fusarium sp. NRRL 29148
CGCGGAAAAGGCTGAAGAGGAGGAAGGAACACCTCTAGACGCTCCAGGTTTTCTGATGGAGAGCAAGAAGCGGTGTCTATTCGTTTGGAGCGCTGCTACCTTGATCAGCATGACTGTGTGGGATATTCAGGGGTCAGGCGCCTTGCGTCATGTGCGGCAGTCAGCCCGGGACGCAAGAGAAGGTACGGATGGTCTTCGTTTCGTTCTTGTGCTCTTGCAGCCAGACTTGGGGCTATCGGCACACTGGGTTTCGGGCAGGTCCTGGGCGGGAGTGGTCGAACGGTTACATATTTCCTAGCCTCACAATAGATAGCGGTGCTTGCACTTGGTTCTTGCCACCACTGCAGGAAAGCACTATGTAATTGCTAAGATAAGCATCAACTGGGACTGCGAGACTTACTGGGACTTACTCTGCTGTTGCTGTAGGTGGTGGTAGCGTGGGGAGAACCCGAAAGAGCACTACGCTCAGTTATTGACGCCCAGTCGTACTGGACCTTTGAAATTTACTGGACTGTGTATTTTGGTGCTGGAATCTTACAGGTTCGGAGGGGCAAGAATTTTGGAAGGCTGGTTGCTTTGGTATTGGCGAGTGTCCATGCTGCATCATTGCGTGGGAAAATAATTCTGGCCCATTGCACTGACACTGCTCAATATTTTCGGACCGAACAGCACAACAACGCAGTTGCTTATTGAAAGACAAGGTAACGAACAACCATTTTCACTATTGGTGAACACTGTCGACATTCTTTGGGGAATTTCGAACAGTCCTCCCCCAAAGACGTGTTCGTCTCGGCTTGTTCTCTTTGCAACCGGACGATGGAGGCGGTACCCAAGTGTGCAAGTCAACGATGCCCTTCTTTCCTTCTCTGCTGAATCGCATAACATCATGTCCCAGAGCTATCTAACCTCGTGGCAAACCTTCCCTCGTCGTATGATCCCAGAGACAGAAGATATTCGAAAGGCGCACACAACGAAGCGAACGGGTCAAGAATACTTTGAGCCCCGAGCACCTAGACAGTGGTCGTTGATGCCATCAAGATCACACTACAAGACCGAAGAAATCGACCGAGAATTGCCAAGCACCGAGCTGCGCATATACGAATAGGGGTATGTCGAAAAGCGCAAGTTTTCGCTCCCACGTTACATTCGATCGAAATCCATCCTCTCTCGACATGACACCTACTTACACGTGAAAACGAACCATTTGTTCTTGTTGGGACAGAGGAAAGAATTTCAGCAGTCGTGATCGGGCAACTCAATACTCCTTTTGCTGCGAGAGCCAGAGTAACCTGTTTTCGTCGCAAGTTCGCCGAACCAATGAGTCAACGAGCAAAATTCAACGAAACTTTTACGTGAGGTTATCCGGGAATAAATAGTCTTTGTCACTGGTTGATTGCAGTTGGTCGTCAAGTGGCGGTTATTTCCGAGCAGTCGGAATGATCCATCGAAAAAGGTAACTTCCGCCCTGTCAGGCCATGACCAGATCTTGTCTTATCTGTATTTCTAGATTATCAGGTAGTATTCTAGATCTGCTGAGACTACCGGCATGCGGTAGTGTCAAGAGATGGTGTCTGACGAGTTGGGGAGATGGTCGAAAAGTTGCAAAACAACTGCCATATCTGGTCTAGTCCCAATCCCCGCCCGGGTCCGGCCATAGGTGAGACGCGAGGACCGTTGAGCAAGAGGTAGAAACTTAGACTGTACAATAAGAGATTCTTTCCAAATATTGCCTACTACAGAACGCAATTGCCTGCAATCATCGTTCGATTTAACCTTGATCTGTAATTGTGGCTCTTGCTTCTACGCCGCACTCCCAGAAGCGGAAGTCTGCCTCACTCTTATACGTTGATCGGCTGAACCCTTGTCCTGGCCTTTCATTCCTACCTGCACTGTTGACTGACTGACTGACTGACTTTCTTTTTCCCTACGTATATACGCGGAGTACCCCATGGCTCCAGGAAGTAAAAAGAAGGGGAAAAAAGTACCTTCTGGACCTGTTGCCGACAAGCCTTGTCATAACTGTCGACGCCGAAGACTTCGCTGTGATCGTCAACTCCCCCACTGCGCAAAGTGCGACGCAAAAGGCGTTGAGTGCCTGGGCTATTCTCAGATCTTTCAGTGGACGGGTGCTGTTGCTTCAAGGGGAAGACTCGCTGGTCAGCAGTCCAGCGCTGCCTTGTACTCCCCAGCACGTCCTTCTACTGCCCGTTCAAGAGCATCGTTATCTTCTGTTTCTTCCCTCTCATCAAATTCACCTGCATCTACTTCCTCCGCCTCATCCGTCGCTTCGCCATCCGTTCCTTCATCCTCACCCGCCTTTATTGCCCCGAGCCTTTCTCAAGTCGAGGAGGTTACAGAAACGTCAGAAGCCGAGTCTGGATCGGAAATAGACCTGTTCAATGACATCGATAACAACGTCGATGATGAGAACGATGATGAAGATGATGCTGCGACCCCCCTAGCGAGTGGTGATACACAGCTCGTCTGTACAACCATCCACAACCAGAACCATCCCCTGGCATCGGAAACGTCGACTCCGTGGGTGCTCGTCGATCCCTTGTACCAAGACATTACGAGCAACCACAGACAGTATCTCGCTTATTGTAAGTTTCCCAGGAATTCATTGGTTAGAGAAACAAGAGAGACATGGCTGACAAGCATGACCAGTTGATGCGCGGCTCAGTCGAGATTTTGTAGCCTACGACGTGCCCGACAACCCCTTTCGAAATCTACTCAAATTCACTCAGGCCCACCCTCTGCTACGTCAGGTCATCATCGCCGCCTCGGCAACACACATGTACAACCGCTCTCGCCCGTGGCTGTCGCCGGACTCGCTAGAAAGAGGTCTTGGCCCGAGGAATCTGCTCATGGATGCTCTCGAGGCTAAGCATCAGGTATTGCGCATGTTGCCGTCTGCCCTGCAGAGTATTGAGTCTATCGGGGGTGACATTGTCCTGGCGGCGATTCTCTTCCTGATCAATGTAGAGCTGATAGAGTCTGGTAAACATAATTGGAAGGCTCACTTTGATGGCGCTGGGAAGATCATGAAGTTGCTTGGGCCTGTTTCTGATGTGGACGAGAGCTTGAGGGACTACATTGTATCTGACTGCTTCATGTGCGTGATCTTTATACCTCCCGCCACCTCCTATTGCTAACATTTGCCAGATATTACATTCTCGAGTCAACATTTCGACCAACAGATTCGGGCTCACACTCATATTTTGAATCATGTCAAGCGCTACAGATACTGGGCAAAACCACCAATAGCTACTACTGTTGCCCGCCGCAGCTCCTCGAAATTATGCTAATAGCAGCTCGACTTTCCAACACGAAACCGGACGATGTGGTCTCGGCTGACATGGTTACTGCCGCTGGAGCAGCATTACTAGGCCGTGCTAGGAACTTCAACGTTATACCCTGGGCCCAAGATATCGACCTCAGCACGATCCCCTCTACCGAGCAAGACCCAGTGTTGAGTCGATTTAGAGTCGCAACATCCCATCGTCTCGCCATCTGTCTCTACATCCTTCATGCGATACCCGCCGTGGGAGCTTGGGTCGGTGAAGATCTCGCAGACACGATATTTGCCGAACTACATCAAGTGCTGAGCATTATTCCCGATGACGATACGAACTTCAAGGCTACGACATGGGTTACGTTTGTGTTTGGTGCGTGTGCTAGGACGCCGGAGATGAAGGACTGGGTTACTGTTCAGATCAAAAAACTTATGCTTGAGTCACCTTGGGGGTTTTTATATGCAGCACGAGATGCTCTCCAGATGTTATGGAGCGTTCAGGCTGAGGGGATGCCGATGACGAGCTGGGTTCAGACGTTGAGGGATTTACATATGGACTTTTTGATTGTTTGAAGACAGGGCATTCGTTAACAGCACGGTTAGGGAAGAACTCGAAGGCCTGTCCAGCAAGGGGATTGAAAAGCCACTAAAGCCCCTGTTTTCCGGTGTTTGACACATATTTGACTTTTTCCCACAATCCGGCTCTGGCGTTCATTGGGGTTTTTCAACTGGGTATACCAAGGTGGATGCCAACAGGGGCGGATTGGGATCTAGGAGTATGCTTGGTAAGGGGCTCAGCAGACTGAGCACTGGACGATTATCTACGGCGCTATGATCTACTATTTACACTCTTCCATTGTATTGGCGTACGCTTCCAGAAGAGACATGATTCCTTTGCAACTGTTTTCACTGGCAAGTGATGTTCACGTCTCCCGGCCCCTTACTCCACTCCCCTAACAGCGGCTTTCAGCCGATGAGCCTCCAATGCTTATACTCAGCCCCAACAAGGCCTATCAGGCCCCAAACATTGCAAGATGCCTATTTTCGGACCTCTGGGGCTTAGTAACCACGGTCAGCTCGAGGTTGTACACTCCCGTCGACCGAGTATGTCACACAGTCCCCACCTTGACTGCCCCTGACTGACGGCTTTCGGAGAACATGTGCCCCGGAGAGATGGGCTGAAACAACTGGGACAGGTGCTTCTTTGCTGGGGGCACGCCTTGTAGTTTCGGGCGGTCACATTGTTGCGCAGACGGACTGACGTCGGATGGCTTCCGATTCCCGCTGGTGATGGCACGATACTTTAATATGGAGTTTTAAGGTTATTGGATTTGTTGGGGTGACATGTTTGCGCCGGAGACTGGGCATCGAACGAAACGTGGTGATGGGACGGAGGATTTTGCAAATGTCCTTGATTTAAAAGATGATGAGAGTCTTGTCCATCCCGTCTTATTGTTGTAGATGGTGAGGCTTGATCAAGCTGAATGTGGTTCTGGATTATTCGAGGCCAAAAGTCCGAAGTAAACATCTATGAATGCTCTCCAATGGACAGACACTTAGGCTGTATGCATCTGGCAGAGGCATCACCGGTAAAGGATAAAGTGGTGAGTAATAATATATCAAGTTTGACACTGGTTCTACCCGGTCCTATATCTAGATAGTCCAAAGCTATGGATTTGTTTGTGAAAGACTCATTTCCATAAAGGCATTGCCATAGAATTAAACAATTACTCCCCTCTGATATCTCGCATCGTTTACGCCAGTGCGTTGACCCGTTACTTGGTTCCCATTCCATATTAAAGCACCATCATAGCAATAGCAGCTTCAACCTTCCCCCATCAGCTGCCAGATATTTGCCCAAAATTCATTAAATACATAAAAATATAACAGCAACATACACACCACTTTTACCTCTTGGCTGCCACTCGGCAGCCGTTCTTCGAACACAACGCTAAAGCATACAACTCCATCCACTCCTCGTCATCCCTCGACTCGATCTCACTATAAGCCTGCGCCATCCTCGCCACAACGTAATGCGTTTCCAGAAGAGCGTACTGTTCTATGATCCCACGTTAGCGTTCGTCATCCCACATTCTCCCAAGACTTACGACCAATACACGCTCGAGCACCGCCGTTAAAGGGCAAATATCCCCAGCCAGGTCTCAGATCCTTCCACCTCTCGGGGGCGAACTCTTCGGCCTTGGGCCCGAAAACATCCTCATTACGATGCATGGCGTATACGTTGTAGAACATGGCTGTTCCCTTGGGAACGAAGAGTGGTGCCTCTCCGTAGATGCCGCCGCCGCGGGGGATGGTGGTGTCTCGCACTGCGACGCGGGCGTTGGTGGGGATGACAGGATGCAGCCTCAACGCTATTTGGTTGTGAGAAACGGTTTAGGGCTGATATTCGTAGGGGTGGGCTTACATTCGTTGACGCACCATTTTAGGTAGGTCATGTCTTTTAGCTGACTTGCAGTAGGGGGCTCTTGGCCAGCAACACTTAGAACCTCGCCTCGGAGCTTTGCATAGGTCTCAGGCTTCTTGGCCAGGAAGAAGAACAGATTACCGAGAAGACCCGATGTGGTGTCCCTGCTTGCAAGCAGGATGTGTAGGATATGATGACTGAGGGCCGCTCTGTCATTCGCTACATCCATCATCTCTGTCAAAAAACTGCTGCGTAAGCCATCCTCGGACTTATTCCGGGATTCTTGAATAAAAGCATCGAGATACTCGTACACCCTGTTTCTCGCCTTCTTAACTGCAAAGTTGAATTTGAGGGAGTGGAGTGGGCCAAGTTGCATTTGTTGGATGATCTCTTCAGAGCAAACCATATAATCATCGACAAACTGCTGTTCCCGAGTGTGATCTGCATTTCGGATGAGCATATTGGTTGAGTGTCCCATGAGGAATTCCGTGGAGACATCCATGGTAAGAGCCAGGAAAAGAGGCTGGAGATCAACTTCTGAGCCATCGGTAGGGACATGCTGGAGGAAAGATTGGAAGTTGCGTTCGAGAGTGTCTAGAAAGGGAGCGGGATTGTCTTTCCTGAAACCTTGTCTCAGTACAGCCCGGGCTTGCTTCCACGGATGTCCTGATAGAACGAAGATGCCCTGGCCAAAGATATGACCAATGACTGAAGTCCGAAACTCGGGAAGATCAAAGTCATGATATGCAGTGGCAAGGATATGTTTAACGTTCTGGGGATCGCAAGTGTAGACGCATTGCCAAGACCACCTCTTCTCGATGTAAGTAGTACCCATCTCCTTGAAGACCTGCCAGGTACTGTCGAGATATCGTTCAGGGGGCTTTTCAAAGAAGATCTTGTAGAGGAAATCGAACCCAATGATGGGGTCTTTTACGGCCACTTTGCTTGTAGCTTCTTTACAGCCATGAGCTTGTGCAAGTCTCCATCTTCGAAGATATGTCTCAAGTACACGAAGAGGGACAGGGAGAAAGAGAAGAACGATAGTGGCAATCAGATGCTGCTCTAGAAACTTGAACAGTAATAGACTGAACATGATGAAAGAGGCTGGAGTTGACAGTCTCAGGGGAGTGCAAGTCGGACTGATAGAAGTGGAAGGAGGCTTGGGCAGCCACGTCCAAAGGGGGAACCAAGAGGTAAAAGTACAGCAAAGAAACCAAGTAAAAGCCCTCAAATTATCCCCGAGCTTTTGGATCAATGTCCCAGATCTAGAGCACGAGAAGTAAGGGGACATATAATGCGTACGCCCCCTTTCATTGAGGTCAACCATGCGGATCGCTTCCCGGGTATTGCCTTATCATTTATTGTGTTGTATCGTGCTGTTTTGGTTGGGCTGCCCATCTTCGTGCAGTCCCAGGCGCCACGATGTAATCCCATTATTCCAAAAACAGAGCTCGTAGCAACCCCGGAGCCTGTTCATTACGAAGATATACACTCCATGAGCGCTTATTGGAGCTGTTGGCTCTCCAACCAAGCCGTCTATTTAGGGCAAGGCTTAGAATAGGATCCTTAGTATACGCTACCCCCACAACAGACAGACGTGTGCTGTCTGCTGTCGCTGTCACTAACAATACCACCTGCAGTGCGACGGAGAATCAAGAAGCCCGAATCATGGATCTTTATTCATTGATCATTATCCTCCAAGTAACAGAACCTGACGTGGATCGAAGGGGCGATAGGACACTCAGGCCTGTATCAGGAGAGCAACCCACATACCGGCTGTGCTAATAATTCCTTGGTCGGTTGATATCATCAGCTGAGGATATTGCATTCTCTGTCCTAAGAGGTCAGCGCCACTGGTGACACGAGTGATGGCGGGTTCTATCTTGGTCAGGGGTATGAGAGGAACCCGGGAACTGACAGCGATGCATGAGCATGAGCATGGGGATGAGCATGGGGGTGAGCATGAGCAAGAAGCATGAACACACTTAGGCAAGGCAAGATTTCAGATGCGGCACAGACCGAGACAGCGTAATGTATCTCACCATGAGACATTGACAATTTACAGGAGCCTGCAGAAGTTGTGCCATGTCAAGATACACTCCAAGATCTAGGCCCGAATACCTCGGCAGAGTAAATACTATCCATGCTGATATGCAGATTGAGGCTTTTGGGACCCAAAGACCTGCCTAATTCTATGTCTACCTTGTTGAAGAGATGACCACACCAACAGAGACCGCAGAGGAGAAACTATAACCACGGAGGCACGACTGCACTCGAGGTTACAGAATAGTAATATCCTCTGTCTTGATATGTCTTGCCCATCAATGTCTTAGTATGAGGATTGGATCTTGTCTTGACTGCCGCTAGTAACCCGCAATGTTTTGGTCTAGCTTGTGGAGAATGTCGTCGTGTTTAACTACTGCATGTCATTGTCATAAATATCTTTTTTAGGCGAGGCGATGACGGCTCGGGACGGGACACTCGGAGGTTGACCGTTTTCTTCCAAGGGTCTCCCCTGAAGAGAGTGAGGCTTTAAAGGTCAGTTGCCAGTACTCAAGGTTCACAAGGGCATGGGTGCATACTGCAGGTAATAGGTAGAGGTGGAAAATCACATGGAGCAGTCGGGCGAGCCCCAGGATCTGGGACTGATAAGAGTCAGGATTTGTGATATGTCAATATCAGATTGAAACAATTGGAAACGTGAAGAATTGATGTTCCGGCTGACAACAAGGCAGAAGCCGACTCACGGCAGATTACGGCGATCATCCTGTTTCTCAAACGTCCGGATTAGTACTATTGTCTCAGATATAATGTCTGAGTTCGTACTTGTCCAAGCACGCACACGCCCACGCCCCGTGCTCAAAGATCCTGCAACCTGAAAGGGTCATGGACAAGACAACAGCAGCAGTCGCAATAGCAGAGCAGAAGCAAGACCCCGGGAGAGCTGATGTCGTGCTTCCAGACGATAATACATGCGGTTCTGTCGTTGGCTCACAGGGCGAGTGGCTGTATACCTGAGGTAGTGATTGGACCGGGAGCGCCATCTGTGCTACTGTTATGGGCTCTCTCCGACGTGTACAGTGTCAGCGCCGGGTTCGGGCGGACCAAGCTGTCGGATCCCTCTATTTTCTGCTGTGGTTTGTTTTATGTACCTACCTGTGTTGAGGTCGCATTGAACTCTTTTCAAATGATCTTCTTACATGGTTAACGAGTCAAGCCAGTCTCGTAGTGCAGTGTTGGTGGTGCCTAGTGAGTAGTGTTGGTCCTTAGTGTCGAATTGGGTAGATGCTGTACACTCTGAGGACTGTCTGCTTTTGGTTTTCAGCAGGTATGTTCTAGGGATCGTATTTAACCCTGCAATATTCCCTTCATGACCCTTTGCTCTAGGTATGCTGAGCATCTCTTGTTGGTCTCTGTACCACTTACATGCGTGTTCAATATTCGTTTTTTGATTCAGCCTCTTTTTTTTCTCTCCTGCCTTCTCTTCCCCGTCCTTCCCCTTACTTGCCCTTCTCACGCGTTGCTTTTTCTTTACCTAAACACCATCCTAACTACTACCTACACTACACTACACCTCTTGGCCCACCCACACTATGGAGCCAATTGTCTCACAGGATGGTAACTCGATCGACGCCTCAAACGACGAGTCTACTATTTCCCAAGTATTTGGTCATCCCATTCTCGACTTGCATCTTACCCTTTGGGATCTTTTCCAAGATGCGGCCCATTTGAGCCCAGACGCAGATGCCATTGTCTCGCTTTGGCAACCACACAATCACTTGTCAAACGACCAGCACCAAGCACCCACTGGCACTAACGAGCCATACCTAAGATGGAGCTATTCGCAGCTGAAGGACAAGGCAGAACGACTCGCCGAATCTCTAGAAAAGTTGGGTTGTCGAGAGGGCATGCGACTAGCCGTCGTTCTTGGCAACTGTGCTGAATGGGGTCTCTTCTTCTGGGCAGCGGCCAAGCTTCGCATGGCTTTCGTGCCTCTTGATGCAACCTTTCCTCTAGATGCAAAGAAGACTATACTATCCGTCAAGCCACAGGTGTTGGTGGCACAAGATGTAGACGTTGCAAAGGCGCTCGACCTTTCTGACGCCCTGATTTCACAGTCCAGTATATGTATACTGTGTACAGAAGGCGACCTCGATAGCTGGCTCCAGCTGTCCGATCTTCTAAAGCCTACAGAGCAGCTAGACTCGACACACGCAATCACAGATAGTGTTGAATACAACCAAGACGAAGACCCAGCACTAATTATCTTCACAAGCGGGACAACAGGCGAGTCCAAAGGATGTTGGCACACGAACCGCAATCTCATCTCCCAGTGCTGCGACTTTGACCCCGAAGTCAACGCCATGGGGCCGTTGAGATGGCTTATCCACACACCCGTCTCGCACGTCTTCGCCATCAACAACGCTCTTCGCGCATGGCGCTGGAGTGGCACTGCTGTGTTTCCCTCCAAGTCTTTCAACGTGGATGCCACTCTCAAGGCCCTTGTTCAAGAGCAGTGCTCCATCATGTCAGCCACTCCCACCCTCGTCAAAGCCCTCATGGCACATCCCAGCTTTCCCAACGCAGATCAACTCGATCTTCGTATTGTCACCATCGGTGGTACGTCCATCGGCGTTGAAGACATTCGACTATGTCGCGAAGGTTTGGGTGCCCAGATGGCCATTCAAGTCTTTGGCATGAGCGAGGGGGCTCCCATCATCACCTGGCAGCGATACGACCCTGATCTGGTAGACGGCTGGCATCCTGGTGTCGGCAAGGTTCTTCCAGGAGCAGCAGTGAGGATCTGCCGGCCCGAAACACGGGAAATACTACCTCGATCGGAGATCGGAGAATTGCACATTGGCGGGACCTCTGTCATTACGAAATATTTCAACAGGGGTGCTGATGGGTCCATGTACACTGATGAAACGGGCAACTGGTTAGCCACTGGAGACCAAGCCAGGATCGACGAAAAGGGCGTCGTGTATATCCTTGGCCGGTACAAGGATTTAATTATTCGTGGCGGAGAGAACATTTATCCTATCAACATCGAGCGGGAACTCCAACAGCTCGATGGCTTGCAGGTTGGTTGAACATAAATCCATGCATTCCCTGTTTCTAAGTCTCCAGCAGGTTCAAGTTATCGGAGTGCCAGACGATCTTGCTGGCCAAGTCCCCGTTGCTATCGTCGTTTTACCACAAGACATGACTAAAGCGCAAGTCATGGAAAAAGCAAGGAAAGCCGACCAACGTTATGCCCTCGACAGCGTTTACACCCTACAAGAGCTGGGACTAGAAAGGTTCCCATTAACAGCTCTCGGCAAAGTCAAGAAACAACAGCTCAAAGCACGAGTGTTGGAGCATCGACAAGCGGACAGCACAACCAAGACTCAACTCAGCAATGGAGCATCGACACCACCTTTCGTCGACAAGTTGCTTGGCATCTGTGAGCAACTCACTGGTACTCGACCTTCGGTAACAGAGAGTTTCAAGTATCTCGCCGATAGCATTACTTTGCTGCGCTATTGTGACCATGTTCTTCGTGTCTGTGGCCAAAGATTCTACCTGCAAGACTTTGTCGAGAACGATACAATCGAAAAGCAAGCGCATCTTCTATTGTCTCGAAAGCTACAACAAGCTCACCTTATCATTACCCCAGAAGTCCCCAAGTATAATCCGCCCTCGTCCAAGCAACAAGCTCGAACATCCAGCTCCAGCTCCGGATTTGCGAGTAGCCCTGCTGAAGAGAAGGACACGTTCTTCTTTGCCAAACGAGCGGTAGTACGTGCAGGCTTCTCTCCTTCCGACATCGAAGACGTGCTACCTATCAGACACTCGCTCCATCGGACGGCGATTGGGTCACGGCCGCAGTCCTACCACAACCGCATGGTGTTTCGCGTCTGCAACGTTGCGCAGCATCAGATTATGCGCGCCCTGCAAAAGGCTCTGGACTCGAGACCGATGCTCAGGACGATTGTGTTCCCTGCCTCGAATCGTGTTCCGTTTCACGCTGTTCTTGTAACCAGTTCCGCACTACTTGATCAGCTCATTCACGAGGTCGAGGTCGACTCTGAGGAAGATGCGTGGAACGTCTTCAGAGATGACTCTCCACAGGCTCATTCGTCGCCTTTTATGTTTCAAATTGATGTTGTGAGAACCATGTCAGATGGTCAGCTGTTTCTGAGTTTCACTTTCAATCACTCTGTTATTGATGCGCTTTCGATCACTCAATGGTACCACGAGCTCGATCACTGGATTCAAGACATTAACACCGATATCCCAGCCTTGACTCCATTTCGATTATTCTCCGATCTTTTCACGCAGTATGAAGACAGCGAGCCTGCGCGAAAGAACATCGCATTTCAGACACGCAGACTTCGCGGCATCTCTCGCTTCAGCGGCGCCTTGTGGCCACCACAGAAAGCCCCTGGCCTGTTGATTGCCAACGACGAAGGCTCTCCGCTTGTAAAGGAGCGTCGCCAGGTTCGTGAAAAGGTCTGGAATGGCCAGTGGGATACTCGCGCACACGAGTTCCAATACCCACGTTCTGGTCGAGTTCTTGCATTGTCAAGTCTCACAAAACTACAGGATGAATACAACATTCATCCGTCACTTTTCACCAAGAGCGCCATAGTTCTGTTTAATGTTCTCCAGACTGGTTCATCCCACGCACTGCTCAACGTCTGGGAGAGCGGACGCTCTTGGCCTTTCATTCCCAAGTGGATGGACAAGCTTCTTCCGCCAGCAATGAGTATTGACGGTCCTACCGTTCAGTGGGTGCTGAACATGACTGAAGTGGCTCGTAACGAGACTGTGCTCGAGTTCCTCCGGCGCATGTTGGCTGAGAGTGAAGAGACAAAGGAACACGAACATGTTCCCTGGAATAAGGTTGTTCAAAACCTCAGTGACGAAGGGCCAGCTGCAGTCGATGCATCATTCAGACAGTCTTTCGTTTGGGATGTTTCCCTAGCCATGAGTCTTGCAAAAGGACCTCAATCCAATTTCACTTCTCTCGAGCCCCTTGCTCGCTATGACTGGCCAGACTGGTAAGCCTAAGTCTTCCTACTCGTAGGCCTACAACTAACACATTGGATAGTGGATTTTTCTGGAACGCGTTTATGATTGATTCAATCAACCTGTATTTTATTGCTTCTTGGGATACGGCGCAACTGAACGACAAGGAAGTCGAACGACACTGCGATGATTTGTCGGATGTAATGAGAAAACTTTGCGACGAATGTAACTGGGACAAGAAGTTGAGCGACGTGTTTCGACTGTGAGTAATGATGGGAATATGAAAGAGCTTTTCGGGGTATTACATTGGGCGTGATGCTTCAAGCATATGAGAGTTATGACGGGTATCATGATGGGATTACGGCAGAATATTGGGGGGCGTTGTCAATGTCTTTGTTGTCATTTATTTCCTAATCGTTTCCATTTTGAGGTCCAAATTCATGTCAATTTGTTCTATCCAGGTACCGAAGGTCAAGTCTACGCCCTTGAACACCAATGCTATACATGCCTAGGTCTGAGCGAGTAACGTAAATCTCAGCAACCAGCCTGTTTCTTTCTTATACAAAATGACCATTCAGTCACCTCAATCTTTACGGCTCCGATTCATAGATGAGTCCTTCGGAGCTCTTCGAGTCCCGTTTCCAGTATGAAGGATGCAGAGGACTCACTCCTCGGTTCGGATCAGGCCGGAACGTCGTCAGTTTTCTGAAGCGCGCAGACCCGGTGAGTGGTTCATGAACCGTTTCGGGAGCCCAGAGGTCACATTCTTCCCGATGTACGTGAGTCCTATCTTTCTCGCTAAAGGCCATTGCATCGCTGACGGTACCCATGACTTCAAGGACGATAGATGAGCGAAAGTTTTCATGGCAAAGGACATAAATCCACTCTGCTTTAAGCTCATCAACAGTGTTATAGTCCTTCTTGGGGATAAACCTCTTGATATCATCATCCATGAGCGCAATAGCAGTGTGGAGAATTCCGCAGTCTGCTGCTCCGGGACTTGCTGGGCTTAGTTGAGGTTCGAATTCATTGTAGACATGCGAGAGAAAGTCTTCAAGGCGGAGAAGACCAGCCAAATCTAGAAATTTGAGTCCTCGATCCTCAGAGCGTCCCTTTGCGTCTCTTCTGATGGTCAAGTGACGTGTCCACAGCTTGTCCTTGTTGTTGGGGCGCTTTATGGGGACCATACACCCGCAAAGCATCTTGGGTGACTTGCCACACGTCCCCCATATCGGTCCGGAGACGGAGTTCCAGAGCACGAAGACGACGACTAATTGCTTGCAAGTGGCTCTCTGCGAGGACTGGGTGATACTCTGGTCGAAGCTGGGGAAGCATGCGACCAACAACAACATCAAGCATAAGGTCAACTGCAGTTCTCAAAATTTTGATATCGGAAGTGACACAGTTCGGCTGCATTCGAAGCATAAGATCCCAAAACAGCTGAGTTGAAAGCCAAAGATCTTCGTATCGAGCTTTGACGTCGTCCATCTTTTCGCACTGATCATGAACCTTCGCTAGGAATTGCGGCCCTTGGAGGTTGAAATCTCGAGAAAAATAACCTGCGATCGGTGAGCGAAATTCTCTAATACTGAAAAGCTGTAAGTCTGTAGGGCCACAGAACATACCCGCCGGACTGGCAATTCT